>JAYJMB010060379.1:0-72278 GCA_036873735.1 Pouteria campechiana | reverse complement strand
TGCTCAACCACTCTAATTGACTCCTAAGTCAAAATATGAGAATAATGAGTATATTTAGGAATCAAATAGGTGCAAAAGATGAAGTATTCAAAAAATAAAATATGACATTTTGCGTTCTCATCAATGTCAAACATATTCTTCAACTAAAAATTTGACCTTGAAGACTTGGTCATTACATTTGAAACATTTTGGAAGATGTTCCAATTTCTAATCATGTGTCTTTAGTAGATAATCTTTAGACTTACTAAGTTTCTTCATATATTGACTCTTTTCTTTGTGATCTTAGTTGTGTTTCATTTCATCTAAAAAATCTTTTCATTTCATTTAAAAAAATCTTTTTAAAGATTTGGTGTCATTTTTTCTCTTTTGAGCATTTATGTTTTCTTCCTTAATAGACATGATGTTGTGTGATCTTGATAACATTGTCCACTCAATTGAGGTTATTTCCCTGAATGTATTTTACACTTATCACTACAATACTAGGGAACATAATTGTTAGTGGCTAAACCATTCACTCATGTACCTTTGCTCGTCATCTAAAATTGGATGCCTAAATACATTCATTATCAAAATTAATCCAAGTAAAGGAGGTTTGGTTCAACAATCTCCCCCTTTTTGATGATGACAAAAATCTGAGTGAATTACCTTTTAAAAATATAAAACATTTAGCATTCATAGGAACTAAAAAATATCTATACACATACATAGCTCCCCCTTACTAAGTGCATTTCAAACATTTTTTTCTAATCTCCCCCTAATTGGATGCACTCTATTTCACTCTAGTTCTTTCTATTTTCACTTGTATTCACTCTAGTTCTTAATATTTCTCTCCCTTTTTGTCATAATAAAAAAGGTAAAATATATGGGAGAACTTCAAACATGATTAACATGAGATTGGAAATAGTAGAGTGTACTTTCATGTCATGGGCACATTCAAACATTATATTAAGTATGTTGAAAAGACTATAAAATGTATAAAATGTTGAATTGAAATTGCATTTCATTGATGAAAGAAGGAGAGATACAAGGTTCAGTCACAAACATCAATTAATGCAAGCATAGAGCATATACAAATGTAAATAAAGTTGCATATAGATCAAAAACATAAAGAAAATGTGCAACAAAACTTTGAACTTCTTGGAGATAGTCTTTGGTGTTGAGCTACTTTGGTTGCTGGGGATTTGGTTTTTCTAGATTTAGTTGGAGGGGAAGGAGGAAAAGGTATGAAGGTTGGGTCTTTGAAAATTGCTATGGGGATGTCTTGAAAGGATGGGCAATGACAGACTTTAAAAGGAATGATTTGAATTCTAGGTTCATTGTTAGGAGGTTGAGAAGTAGGATTAGTTGTAGTGGGTGGTTTAGTTTTGCGATGAGGAGGTTTGGACTTAGAGATAGGAAGTTAGGTTCTAGAAGGAGGTTTGGACTTGGAAACTGGAAGCTTGGCTCTAAAAGGAGGCACTGGAGTAGATGATGGAGCATCAGAGAGGGTAGGATTGGAGGGTGCAGGAATAGATGAAATGGCAATTGGGGATGGAGTAGGAGATTTGGATGGAATTTTGGAGGGGGAATCAACAACTCTCAATTTTTTAAAATATTCTGGATTATCAAACTCGAGGAAAGGAGATGGTAATTTTGAAAAATAGGCATCTATCTACTTAAACCTACATTGTGGAAACACATCCTCTGGAAGATAAAAGAGTTTGGGATTAAATGTGTCTGCAACTGCATGAAGTGAGATCCTATTGCTAGATGACTTAATGAAGACAACGACATTTGGTTAAAAAGACAAACTAGTTTAGAGGAAGGTGGGTTAAACTTCTCTAAATTTATCTAGACAACGATCAACATCTAAAAGGGGTTTAGGCCAAAAACTTTTAGGAAAAGGTTTATTCATAATGGTGATGTTGAGAGCAATGAATTTAGGATCTTCAAAATCTGAAAAAGGAAGATCCAGAGGAATGAAAGGTGTATTTTAAGCTTGAAGATAGAAGGCTATGCTTTTATTTACATCTATTCTAGCATTAATTTCTTCTTGAGTCATTTTTATTTTCTTTTTAAGTTGTCTAGGGGTAGAATGAGAAAGATTTAAAGACTGACTAAGGGAGGTTTTAGGTGGAACTACTGACATGGGTGGAATGTGATGAGTTTTAGATGATTGGGAATAGATAGAGAGTTTTGTGATGACAACATCTCTATATGAAAGAATTGAGGATTTAGGAGTGAAGTGCTTTGAAATGAGTTTGGTTTTAGAGGTAGGAAAAGAAGGTTGAGAGACCGGAAGAGGAGGACTTTTCTATGGAGATGGATGTAAAACAACTTGAGGAGGAGAAGGAATAGTTGTAAAGAGTGGTTGTGAGAATGGTTGTTTGGATGGAGAAGAAGGTGCTGGTTGAGATGGATGAGAAGGTTTCTTAGGAGTGGTTTTTCTAGACCTAAGATAGGCAAGTTTGGAAAGAAGAATCTCTGATTTAGAGATGGCAGTAACTGAATCAGATGAGGATGTGGAAGAGGTGGAAGCAAACGAAGAGGACTAAGGAGAAAGAGGGGCAGATGAGGAATGATGAGATGAATGGTGAGAGTGATGAGATGGTGAATGGTGAGAGTGATGAGATGGTGAATGATTAGAGTGATGAGAACGTGAATGTTGAGAATGCAAAGAAGGTGAATGGACTGGTTGAGTTTGGGTTTTTATAGATTCTACCAAAAGGATTAATTTGTCCATTTTTTGGTTGAGAGACAGAATGGAAGTTACAATGTTGGTGAGTCTATCCTCAAGATTTTGAGAAATGGAATGTGTGGGTATGAATGGAGAGGGAATGGATTTAGGACTTGAGCTTAGGATGTGTTTGTGAGTCTGTCCTCAAGGTTTTTAGAAATGGAATGTGTGGGTATGACTGGAGAGGGAATGGATTGAGGAGTTGAGCTTGAGATGTGTTTGTGAGTCTATCCTCAAGGTTTTGAGAAATGGAATGTGTGGGTATGACTAGAGAGGGAATGGATTGTGGGCTTGAGCTTGGGATAGGTCTGATTGGAGACGGAGTTGTTGTTGTCTCTGATGTTGCTGCTTTTGTTGCTATATTTGCTTCTTCTCTATTTCTGTTTCTCTCATTTCTACTATCATTTCTTCTATTCTGCCTGGGGAAAGAACTTCTTGCTCTTCCCTTGTAGGCTTATCTCTTATTTCTTCTACTCCTGCAAACTCTTCTGCATCTCTTATAGTTTCTCTCATTACTTCTTCCACAAGAGAGATGGGATCTTGTATTCTTTCTGTCTCTTCTTCTCTATTTGTGAAGGCAACTTCTTCTACCCTTGCTGTCTCTCCTTCTCTCACTGAGAGGATAGATTCTTCTTCATTTCCCATGATTAATTCTTCTCTCCTTTTTGCTCCTTTTTCAACTCTCTCTCTTGGTTTTGACCTTCTTGGCTTTTCTAGAAGCCATCCATTAGAAGTTTCTATGTGACATCCTTAAAGTCTGAGGTAAGCAAACTTTTCTAAATAATTATTTTGGATAATTATGCACATGAATAAATTTGTGAAAGGATCTAATTATACAATTTCATGTAAGTTATAGGTGTACGCATAATTTTCATATAGAAGAGATTTAATTGAATTATGCAGATGTAAGTATGAGAGGGATGATTAAGAGATTTAATTGATGGAATAATTGAAAGTTAAGGCTCACGTGTAGGGCTTTGGGTATGCATTGCTGGAGCACAAAAGGGGAGAAAGGTATAATACTCCACAACTTTCCTTTTTTCCCCATTCGTCCCCCCTTTTTGTCCTCTCATGGCCAAGCAACCCTAACAACCCTTCATGCCTTTTTTGCACTTGATTTCTAGATAGAAAAATCTATTTAGGCATGTAATCAATCACCATTCAAAAGGGGTGCTTAATCTCAATCGATTTGGACGTAAAACAATTGGAAAAATAAATTTTGATCAAGAAAGTCCCACCTTGCTGATGTGCATGGGAGGAGCTTAAATATTGGAGCTAGATTTTCATCCTTGGGGTGGAAGCAATAAGGAATTTTGGCATTGAGTGTTTCTTTTCCCAAATAGATATTTTATTTCAATTTTAATGGGTTTTGGTAGGCAATTTGTCGGCTATTTTGTAAATTGGGGATGATTTCTTTGTGTATTTCATATGGGGACATTTACAATGTTCAATGGCAGCGATATTATGGTGGTTTGATGCAAAGAATTTTGTGTACATTGCTGTCCACAAATTGAATAGCAATGGTTTTGTATTTTGATTTGGGGAATTTGTGGATAGTGATGTTGGATAGAAAATTAATTGAATTTGGGGCCTAATGGATTATTGAAAAGGGTGTTGTAGTGTGAATTTTATTAAATAAAGATTGTGTGCCTAGGAATGCATCCAACCAACTATATCTTGGCGAAATTCGATAATTCAAATGATGTATATGAGGTGTTTGATGTAATGACTCTATTACATGCAAAGTAGATTTGAATGATTTTATTACAAACCCTAATTAGCTATTAATTAAGTACTAAAATAAGGTATTAAATGCATTTAATGAATGATTAAATAGGGGTTAAAAATTGGGCAGCAATATGGATACATGGGAGTGCAATTTTTGCACTTGAAATGTATTAGAAAACAACTCCCAATTTGGACAACTATGTGGATAGCTTTTGTATCTAAACATGATGGTTATTTTGCTTGAAATGGTGCATGAAATGGGAGAGAAAATAGTGAGGTTTATGCCCTTGAAATCATGATAATTCCCATGTTGAAATAATGTTTAAGAACCCTCCATATGGTAGCTTGAAGGGGGTACAAAGCAAAATTTTTATTATCTTGTAAATCATGTTCACAAAGATTGGTTAAGGGTTGTTTTGTGTTTATTGTACTTACCCAATTATGGAAATGAGTGAAGTGATGTTTTTTGGGTCCCATAGGTTGGCCAAACCTAAGAGGGATGGGTGAATTGGGTTTATAAAAATTTCTGACTCAACCCCTGTTTAAGTAAAATCTCTTTTTTCATGCTTGTGTGCAAGTTGCAATGGAACAAATAATGAAATAATAAAGTGCAAGAAAAGTAAAGCAATCATAAATAACACATACATAAATAACATAATTTTTATAGTGGTTCGGGTAATCTCCCTACTCCAATCTTCCAAGAGCACATTGTCCTTGTGCCTTGGGTTTCGCTATCTCATATAATGGAAATACAATAGTGCTCCCAGCACTCTTTTAGATTCCAGTTCTAGGGTGCATAAATATAGTGCTCTCAGCCCTCTTCTAGATTCTAGTTCTAGGGAGAGTAAACATAGTACTCCCAGCACTCTTCTAAATTCTAGCTTTAGAGGGCATAAATAAGTATTCCCAACACTTTTCTAGATTCTAGCTGTAGGGGGTATAAACAAGTTAGCTCTTGTCTATGCTCAGATAATCATAACTTTTCTTGAGCCTGGTCCATACTACCAGCTCAAGGCAATTACATAGATATAAGAATATGAAGGTTAAGCATACTTTATAGATTTCTCATTGTAAGCACAGGGAAATACTTGAAGATTTGGGTGGCTTTTTATGTTGTAGAAGTTCTTCCCTTAATGTATGAAGAAGAAGGCCTTAAAGATTTTAAAGATTAAAGCTGTTGAATGGATATTTAGAAGATGAAACTCTTGGCCTTGGGTGGAAGCTTTTGTAGAAGATTAGGTTCTTAAAAATGCTCTTTCACCACCTTTGAATTATCCCACCTCTTCTCCTTAAGTAGTGTTTCGACAGGGTGGAAACATAATGAGGAAGAAGCAACGTAAGTGGAACGACATGACCAGAATTGGTCGCCTTTGGAATGAATCCAATAATTTCCATCATTATTGATTTCCTCAATAGATTACACTTACTGTGTACATCAGAAGAATTGTATGTTCACATCCCAGACCACAAGTGGTCCTAATTACATCTCCACAATGGAGAAAACCCTTAATTAAAAGGAAAAGTACAATGTATCTTAGAAACCCAAAAATAAAACACACACTCTCTCTCTCTCTCAAAATAGATATGTGTTGTCTTTGGGATCGCCGAGCACATTACGATAACTTGATATTTAGGAGATCGCCTCAAGTCAATGGGGGGATGGGGTGACACGGTTCTAGACTAGGTTGCTAGACACTGGGTCAACTGGAAAATGGGAATTTTGATTCGATTGGTTTGTCCCGAGTGGAATCAAGATCGGGTGATTTTTATTATTTAGACTATAAGAAACCATAGAGACAGTAGGTGTTTTATGACCCTATTGACATATCTCGGAAGGACTTAGGACCGGGTGATCTCTATTGTGTTTAGACCTGAAAGAGATCAGAAGAAAACAGGTGACCTAGGTTCGATTAAGCCTTCTCTCATTGCCCATGAGAAGCTTAGGAAGAATGGGCCAGGTTAACTGGATTTAGCTTGGCTCTCTCAATTACCCATGAGAAGCTTAGGAAGTGTGAGCCAGGTTGACTGGGTTTGGATACTTTGATGAACGGTACATGCTAAGGTTTGACTCGGTGGGTCATGACTCAGTGACTCGATCCTAGACTTAGGCTTTTAAAGGAGTTGGTGAGTGACGGTTGCTAAGGTTTGACATGGCAAATCACGACTCGGTGACTCGGTCCTAGACTTAGGCTTTTGGAGGAGTTGGTGAGTGGCGGTTGCTAAGGTTTGACATGGCGAGTTACGACTCGGTGACTCGGTCCTAGACTTAGGCTTTTGGAGGATTTGGTGAGTGGCATTTTCTAATATCCCGTCGAAAATTGTAAGCAGGCGATCTCTGCCATTTATACTGTGAGAGATCGAAGATCCAGACTACATGAGTCAAGCCTAATTATACTTTGAGTTAATTAAGCCTAATCATGATTAACACTAATGATTGTGATTAGTGCCAATGACAATTCTTAGATGATGTCATTAATCTCCTGATTTATGGGGTGGTTGTGGTTTAATCAGGATTCAAACAGATTTTAATGTGTTTAGGATGTTTAAATTAATGTTATCCCGCTTTCCATTAGCCACATGGGGCCCACCATTACCATAGCATAGCCCATGTATGTACCATGGCGGGGCCACGACAAAGTGCCCTCAGGCACTAGATAGATTACCAGTGGCCAAAGGCCACTGGCATCAAGTGAGGCACCTGCCTCTTGAAGACTCTTCGAACTCCTCCAAGTTCTTAGTTCTCGTCATCATCGTGGTGGTGTCCTCTTTTCAAGAAGAGAGGGGGTATTTATAGGCTCTGGGTCCTCTGACGGTAGCTTAGGAATTTTAGCTCCACCATGGAAGCATTTTGGTGAACACTTGGAAGTATGCCCAGCTGCACCAGCGGGGGCATTTTGGGAATTCCAGCTCCACCATGGGGGCATCCTGGGGATTCCAACTCCACGATGGGGGCATTTTGGGGTAGGCGGACAGTCCCTGATCGCGTAGCGCATCGGGTCATGCCATGTCGTTTGTTGCTCATCTTCGTAAAAGCGTCGGTTGCATGGCTATGCCACCTCGTCTGCACGGCACGTTAGCAGTGGCTTGGGGAGATCGACGATGGCTGCTCGACTAACCCACCCTGTCTGCGCGGCATGCTAGTATTTGCATGGCACGTCAGCAATGGCATGGGGAGTTTGAAGATTTCTTTCTGATTTTGGCGTGGGTGCTGCCGCTATAACCTTCTCGCTGTCGAGCGGGATGGGCTCAGACTTCCATTCCCTGCTTACCGCTGATGGCCGATGGAGCTGTCGCATTGCTCGGACGGAGACGACGTCGAGCAAGGTCGGTTGGGTGGTGTCGATGTCACCAGATTTGGAGTCGACGCGTGAGTTCCTCACGTGGCTCTGTGCGCGATATGATGTCCACAACATGATGCCTGAGACGAGCACTCGCTAATTCTTGTATGTGGATCCATAGGAATATCCTTGTAAGCGGATTCACAAAAGCATTAGCGGCATAAGCGGATCCGCAGGAGCATCAACAGCGTCCTCATAAGCGGCTCCGCAAGAGCATTGGCAGCATCCTCGGAAGCAGCTCTGCAGAAGCATCGGCAGCGTCCTCGTGAGTGGATCAGCAGGAGCATCAGCAGCATCCTCGTAAGTGGCTCCGCAGGAGCATTGGCAGCATCCTCATGAGCAGATCCGCAGGAGCATCAGCGGCGTCCTCGTAAGCGGATCCCAAATGCATCAGGACATCCACGATAAACATTAGCATAGACAGTGTTCCTGGTCTCGATTTGAAGATGGATGCCTGTATTTCCTTAGCCACTCTTAATGGATGCCATGGGGGAGATCCAGCCTGCTATCCCACCATTCCGCCATAATTTGAAGGACAGGGGCATTGATGTGGGGCCCGACTGGCAAATTTGTTGACAACAGATGATCACAGGTCAGTTTCGGATCTCGCCGGACTTAGAGAATATGAGCAGAGATTGCTGCCTCTGACGGCTGAGGATGTTTTTTTTGTTCCCTGCTTGTACTGTCCAAACTAGAACATTTGTCAAACTATAAAATTTGCTTTGCCATTTCTAGTTCATGCTACTACAAGTAGCTCTCTTGAAAACTTGATTATTGGAGGAAGATGATCTTCATTAAATGAGATTAAAGTAGATGAGCATGAATAAATATAGAAGACTATTCTAATAATCTCCCATTTGAAAACATCATCTTCTAATTAATTCCCATCTACTAAGAGCCATCCTATAGTGCTGACCTTGACATAGAAGAAGGTGAATAACTGGTTCAGGCAATTGATGAACGAGGAGATCCCACAGCTCTAACTGTTTCACGATTCTAAAAAGAAGATAATGAATTTTGACAAACTCAGTTGCTCCACTTTGTCTAATGCTTCATTGCATTAGTTTGAAGTTAATATTGTTGGTCCTGAAGGTAAGGCAAAACCCTAAGAGGGGAGGGGTGAATTGGGTACTTAAGATTATTTCTCAACCCCTTTAGGATTAGTTGTCCCTCAAGCAATCAATCACTGGATCAACAATGACACAAATAAGACACAATGATTTTGATAGTGGTTTGAGTAAATACTCTACTCCACTCTTCCACTTTGCTCCAATGATGCTTCATTTATAGCTACTTTGAATTCTAGTTGTTGGTGGTAATTGAGCACCATTAATGACAGAAGACATTTTGATTGGCCTATTTTGAATTCTCTAACTTCTACTTAATCTTTGTATGTTGAAATGCTTGTAGTGTCGTCCTTAGCAAAGATGATTTCTGGTTTCTTAATAAGCTCTAGTCGAGGTTTGCTATAATGGCTAACCTTTTCATCAATATGGAAAGAACATTATTAATGCTTAGTGAAGGTCAACAATTTATCATGACCGTTGCTCATGTTTTACTTATGATAAATGAAGAATCTGTCTAGTTATTCATAAGATAAAGTTTCTTCATCTTCTGGTTTATCTTTAGCAAGTAACAGATGAATCATCCTTCCCATTGCTCGCAGATGAATCATCCTTTCTAGTGCTTTGTCTATTGAGTTGTAGAAGCATGGATATCTCATTTCTTCAGCACTTCATCTGTTGAGTTATTTGTTGTAAGTATATGATAAAGTGTTGGAATATAGATGGGTTTTCTTCATTACTTTGTTTAATGGGCTATCTTTTTATAAGTGATAGATTAAGCTTCAAGGCGCAGATAAATTTTCTTTATGGCTTCATCTATTGGAATATGTATTGAGTTTAGCTTTGAATAGACAAAATTCCATTGCTCCACCAAATGAACTTTTTTGCTCTATCATATGATTCTTATTTCTTCACTTTGTCTGTTGACAATAAATGATCATTGGCTTAACTATGATAGATGAAGTCTTGCTTCTGCCATACAATCCTTCTTTGCTTTGTCTATTGTCCTTCTCTACTTTGTTTGTTAACAACAGATAATCATTGGCTTAATTGTGATAGATGAAGTCTTGCTTCTACCATACAATCCTTACTTTTCTGCTTTGTCTATCGACAACAGACGATCATTTACTCACTTATGAAGGATGAAGTCTTTGCTCTACCACATAATCCTTTCATTGCTCTGCTGGAAGATCTTTACACCATTATCTATTGGCATCAGATGACCATTGGCTTAACTCTGGCTTGCTTGTCATAGACTAATTCTATTGTATACATACTATTTTATATTCATCAGATATAATTTTCCACTTTGATAGACAAAAGGAAATAGTCGAATGCTTTTCATTCATGCTTTGTCTATTAGTGATACTTCATCTTTTGCTTCTTTGTTTGCCCAAGCCTTGTCGCCATGGAATATGCTTTCTGTGCTCATTTTTCTAAAGACCTGCAACTTGATTCTGCATGCTAAAGTCTTGGCAATAACCATTAATACATAATCTTTAATCAAGTTTTATTTATTATCAAAATCATGCATTTAAAACAACAAATATTAGACAAAATCTCTTCTTTGTCAATGTCTCTTTCAAGCTGACAAAGTTTCTTCATCTCCTACTTTGTCCGTAGTTAATTCAAGATGAATTTGGACTTCTTCATTCCCAGACAAATATGTTTGCTTTCTGAAATTCCATCCGCTATCTTTCCACTATTTCTTTGGTAGTATGAGATTTTGATTAGAGTATTCAGATTGACATCTTTGAGCATATTTTGAAATCTTTGTAACTTCAACTTTCTGAAATGTGGCAGATGGTTAGATCAAATATCTGCAGTCCTGCACTTGGAAATTTGAATGGGTTTCTTAATGTTTGATTCTTGTTTAGTACTTAGAACACTTAAGCATTCTGTTCTCCTTGAATGAATTGTCTATTTTTACAATCCAAAAAGTTTGTGGACCACTTGGAAGAAGATTGTTGCAAGGTATGACTACTACAGTGTATTGAATTTTCGATATTTGAAAGTAGCAAATTTTCATTGTAGCAAGTTAATATAGTAAATCACTATAGCATTGCTTTGTCTATAGTTAATTATAGACAAATTGATTGGCAGCGTATTTGTCTATAGCCATTATCGTAGCATTTTACTGTAGCAAATCGTCTAGTAATTTGCCCACAAGTACTGTAGCATGTTACTGTAGCAAATTGCTATAGCAATTCACCAATCAATTTGTCTATGGCACTATAGCAGCACTTCATCTTAGGCTTTGTTTTTAAGGACACTTCATCTTTAACTTCATCTCTAGCTTTGTATATGATGGCACTATAGCAGTTTGCCATAACAAAATCACTGCAGCAGCGCACCTGCAGTTGGAAATTTTTGCACTTTTGCCACATTGTTAGCTTGACATTTTTCTATGTTTCCAAATTAAATCATAATATAATTATACATATGAAATTTTTATAAGTTGTAAAGCATGGATATGTGCTTTAAATTATGATTTTGTATCATAAGCTCATTTATGCATTCATTCTTTTTTTATTCTAAAAGATATCTCTTTAAGGGACATTTAGCATATGATCAAAAGCATGATAAACAAGCTTGAAAATAATATGGACTAAGATGATTTCCCTTTTAGACTTATATCAAGATGTATATGCTTGCGTAAATGATATCCCAATAAAGTACACATATTTTCAGTATATCTTTTACATTTCAAGCTTTGAATACTAGAAGTATAATTAACATTAATAAAGTCTTAACACAAGTTTTATTATCATCAAAATTATACAATAATCCTAACAATGTTTAGGGATGATAATTAACTATAGTAGGGTGTTCAAGTGAGTGAAGGACTAAAATTGTTATTTAGATGAAAACTCCAAAATTGGACCATATGGAGTATTAACTTAAAACAAATGATAATTTTTCACTAGAACAAATGCCTGGAATGTGTAATTGAGTAATGAGAGAAGAACATACCTTACTGAGATGGTTAGGTGAATTTCACCTAGTAGTTTATGAAATTGAATTTGATCCCCCTTTTGGATGTATGTGAATTTCAATTGTGATGCATGTTATGCATGTAGGATCTGTTGGGCATTGATTTGGGAGACAACTGCTGAATTGAAGGTTGAGGATTGTATAGTGTTCTCTGTTGAGGTAAGTAGGTTTCATTCTGTTGTACATGTGTGAATGCGTTAATTAATAAGGATAGTGAGTATCCCATGATTTGCATAAGGGCACCGTGTTTTGAATGGTATTTGTTATATTGTATTATGATTTGAATGATGAAATTATACATTTTCATGTATTTACTTTGCAACTTGGATTTTGCTATATGTCACAATGAATTACTCTTGAAATTTCATTGCATGGAATTTCATTATGAGTCATAGGGAGTATGATTGAGTCATGTGGTACATGGTGGTATCTTGATAAAAGTGTGGTGTAAATTAACTTGGTGACTCTATTGTGTTATGGTTATGCCTGGGAGGTGAGATATGGCACCAGTGAGGTGTAGAAATGCCTTGGTGGCATGGACATGATGTGACACCTAAGAGGTGTGGAAATGCCTTGGTTGAATGGACATGATGTGACACCTATGAGGTGTGGAGATGCCTTAGTGGCATGTGAATGCGACTTGGATGGCATGGTATATGATATTTGAGTAGTGATGATTTATAACTTGTGAGTATGATACCCTTGATCTCTTTAGTAGATGTGGATGGTGAACCTATGATCCCTATGGAGCAATGAGGGCGAGGTGCCATGTAAGGTAGTGGGAGAACTATCGGAGACCTAGTAGGCTTCATAGCCAGGGGTACAGGGAGGGACCAATTGCACATCAAAGAGGGGAAAGGGTTATATTCTTATCTCTAGTGGGTCTTAATGATGAGTATGTCTTGATAATGATGTCTTGATGATGAATATGTTTAGATGAGGATGGATTGATGGTGAGATTGTATATGTGTCTCAATTATGAGGATGAACTAATAATGATGATATATTTAGAGGATGTGCATTATAGGCATGGGAACATGTTGCGTTGTCATGAAATTTAGCATGCACATACTTGGATTTGCCTACTTACTAAGTTTACCAGACTCATGCTATTTATTCATGATTTTTAGTTAAAAGGTCAAGCGATAAATCCCAACTTGGGGTTGGTGCTCATGATCGGGAATAGACTAAAACCTTCTTGATGATTTGATGGATTTAGGGTTAGAAATCCATATTTGAATATTATGCCTAATGTATATTTATTTTATAATTTTGGAAGGATTTAAGTGATGATATATGCATTGAGTTATGTATGTGATAATTGTATTGGCATGTCATAGTGGTGGGATATATGTGTATGGAAATTCCAGATGTGCGGGGATGGATGATTCTTGTAAGTCAAGTTATGTCATTTGTCATTGCATTGCGGCTTTTGATTTTGGGCATTGTGTGGGTGTGTAATATTGATTTTTAGTGATGTATAATTAAGTGGAGGCATGGTATTATGTGGAGAATGTTGTATAAGAATGGAACATTTATATTTTAGGGGAGACTCTGCCAGATTTTTGGTAGAATCCTTCTTAGGAATATAAGTATGTAGTGTCCTAAAATGGTAGTTTTACATTTCGAGAGGCCCAATTTCTTCAAAGTAACCTTATTCATTATTTCTAACTTCTTAGGCTTTTCTCCTTTTTCAACTGACAAATCTATCCCTACTCTTCTTAGGAAGTAGGTCAGAATCATTCCATAAGTAAGTGGGAATCTTTTGTTTGACTTAACCTAGTATAAATGATCTAAAATTATTTTGGCCTAGTCCATTTTCTTTCCATTTTTCAATGCCCATAAATTTTGACATCTTTCTCAGAAATTTTATCTTTACCTCACCTTTTTTGATAGATGTCGTTGATAACCAACATGTGAGCTAGCTTTAGATTCAAATTCAAATAATTGTGATGTAAAATGTTTACATCATCTTTAATTTCTATTCCAGCTAGATATGAAAGTAATCATTTTCTAGATGTAGGCCACTCTATTTCACGTCTTTCAACTATAGGGAGATTCATACGGTCTCTTATACTATCAGGAGATAGGTCTATCTCTTTATCTCCTATTCATAACTTCTTCAACATGGAATTATAGTTATAGAATAATACTTTTACCATTCTTATATAGTAAATGTACTTGCAACTCATGAAATCAGTCCATCTCTAAAATTTAATCCATTTACATTCTTCCAAATTCAGATCCTTTTCTCCTAAGGTCCCAAAATCAATAGCTCTTCCTTTCACTACCTTTTTCTTTTCATACATATTCAAGAAATTATTGTAGGATGATGTATCCTTTCTAAATGCTACCTCTAGCTCATTGATATTGTTCAATCATCTTCTTTGAGATGGGATGCTTCTTCTTGTTTTTTTCTTTCTCTTCTTCTTCCTAACTCAACTAATGTAGATGCCATTGGCATGCTTGACTTAGGTACTTCAGCCATCTAGTAGCAATCATGATTTAGGGTTTAAAATATTTGAATAGAAGAAATGGATTTGGGGGTTCTTTGGAGCAGAGAAATGGAGGAATCTAAGAATGCAAAATTGGGGATTTGAGAGGAAGGAGAATGTTTAAATGAAGCAGGAATTTGAACTGTCTCTTCCATGGATGGGATTTTAAACAAAGGGAATGAGAGTGATAGAGACAATGTGTTTGAAATGGGGTTAAATAGTACTCAATACTATTTTAAGGTTTTATAGATTTTAGACATAGACTGGATTTTGGACAAAGACTAGAATTTCCACTTAGTTCGAAATTATAGTTTCAAATCATATACATTTAGCTTTAGACTAAAAAAAATGGAAAAATGGTCTGAAAAACTAGCACAATGTTTAAAGCAACATTTGAAATATTCTAACAATGAAGTTGAATTAAAAAGATTATTATAAAAGATTTGATGAGGATTCAAACTCCAATTTGAGACCTTAAACCATGAGTTTCCCAAATAGGCTTAACTTATGCCTTATGACTGTAATGATCTCAATGATTAATTTCATTCCTATTAGCAAATCATTTAAGAACAAATATGTGATGAACAACTAGTATAAATATAAGGATATGATATTAAGACATATAATTGAGAGAATTACATAAAGATCAAATGTTATGCATAAATCATGCACAGAGATGTAATATGTATATAACTCCCCTGTCATCTGCATTGAGCAACTATGATTGATATATTACATGCTACATTTAGTGGTTCTTAAGAACACCTACATCGACAAGTTATGCCATGTGTTTGGCACCCATTTGGGAATGGGTCCAGGTGGGTTAGTGGAAGCATACTTTGGAAACCATGACTTCTTTGGTGCCACCAAGTTGATATTCGGAGATTGTATCGCATTTACAACATTTGCAACATCTTTGGGGACCCAAATCAGGTTTTTTTTTGGGCCTATATTTTCTTTTAAAATTATTTATTTTTTTGTTGTTATCCACCCTTTCTCATTAGTTTTATTTTCAGTAAGGTGGAGGTCAAGGTCTTCTTAAGGGCGTTATTCTCTACCTTGATCAGCTCAAGTTCATTGATGGTGCATTGTTTACTCTTGAGCAAATCACTCTCTTCTTTCAGTTTGGAGCATTCATTGGTCATTTTAAGTAGCTCCTTTTCAATCTCCTTGTATTTTCCTTTCAAAGACTCGAAATCAGCACATAGTTCTTCTAGGACTTCTTGAAAATTGAGAGTTTCAGTTTCAAAAAATACCTATTTGTCATGAATGGCCATCAAGCTGAAGGCAGTGGTTTGTTCTTCCTTTGCTTCTATTGAATTTTCAGGCATTGATTTTTCTGGTGACTCCTTTTCCTATATCTCAATGTTAGTTTTGGTCCTTTGGACCTGATTAGTCTTTTCATAAATAATCTTAAGGTTTTCCCAAATGTCTTTAGCAAAATCACACATGGAGATTTTCTCAAATTCTAAAGGGGACAATGCATAATAAAGGCAATTTTTGCCCTTGACATCTTTTTCAATAATTTGTATGTCCACTAGGGTGTTTCTATCTTTTCCATTGAGGATAACCTTGCCATTTTCAATGATAAGCCATAATTGATAATCTATGGCTATAATGAAATTTTGCATCTTCACTTTCCAAGACCCATAGTTAGTGCCATAGAAATATTGGGGTCTAGAAATGGACTATCCCTCTGGCGGTGTATAGTGGAACACATTGGCCATTGGGAATCTCTTCACAAGTTAAAGTATCCGGTAATCAATAATAACTATTGAAGCCTCCTTTGATACCAATTATTAGTCCCATTTAAAAGGTGGCTCAAGAGGGGCACATGAATTAAGAATTTTGGCCAAGATAAAAAATAAAATGCTAAAAAGAATAGAAAACCTATCACACAGCATAGGACAATGGTATTTTATAGTGGTATCGCCCAGCACAACACCTACTCCACTCTCAAGGTCAACGTCACTTACTACACTCAAGTTCCACTAATCACCTATTGGTTTTAAAAGCTCACCAATAAACTTTACACATGTTGGTTTCCAAGCTCACCAACAAACATATACACGTTGCTTTTCAAGCCAACTAATGAAGTTATACATGTTGGTTTCCAAGCTAACCAACAAACATATATACATTAGTTTCCAAGCTAACCAACAAACTTATACACAATCAACAAGTCCCTTGTTGTCTCAAGCAAAGAACAAATGTATAATAATAATGCCTCTTGCATAGGTAGAGATGTAAAAAGATTTAAAGCAATAATAATAAAGGATTTACAATAAAGCTCAATTCAAACTCTAGAGAGTTATTGCAGAGGTTGAGCTTCAATTGCAGATTGGCATTTTTGTATAGAGGAGTTGAATGCTTCTTGGAAGAAAAACTTTGTTTAAAGCAAATGCTCTATGATATTTTTCAACTAGTTCTATATCTCTTTTAACCTTCTTGAACAACTTTTCTTTACTCCTTTTAAACTATGATTCAAAATCTTCCCATTGGAGAAGACAACGTTAATAAAATGTGAGCAAATCATCAAGATTTTCTACCCATCAAAGTGTTTTTGTGGGTTCTCATTGTTTGAAGGCTTTTGACAATGTTCGAAGTTATAATTTTAGACTAAATGAATCATTTATCTTGCAACAGACATAACTCGGCTTTGTCTAAAAATGCTTTGCTATGTCCAAAGTTAAATTTTGAACTGAGAGGCTGGCATGAGTTGCTTTGGCCGCATGAGTGAATTTTGGCTTCATCTAGGGTTGACTTGGCGGTGTCTGAAGTTAAAATTTAGATTGGCTGACCCTTGCATTGGCAATGTTCGAAACTAGCATTGAACTTCCAACATCTTGACTTCATACTTCACCAATTTCCAAACTTGGATTCTGCGCCCAAACCGGTCACACAATGTCTGAACTTGCTTCTGTGTCCCAACTTATTTCTCCAATGTCCGAACTTGCTTATGTGTCCAGAACTCAGCTTCACTTTAATCTAAACTTTGTTTTGAATCTAATAATCATTGGCAACATCCTAGAATGCATCCAAAGTGTCTTTTGAAGACTAGTTCATTGCATTTGAAACTTTTTAGAAGATGTTCCAAATTTTGAACATGTGTCTTTAGTTCATAATGTTTAGACTTACTAAGTTTCTTCATATATTAACTCTTTTCTCCATGATCTCAGTAGTGTTCCATTTCATCTAAAAATTCTTTTCAAAGTTTCAGTGTCATTCATTTTCTTTTGAGCATTTACGTTTTCTTCCTTAATAGATATGATATTGTGGATCTTTGTCTCTGATGTGATCTTGATACTGTTGTCCACTCAATTGAGGTTATTTTCCTAAATATATTTTATACCTATCACAGCAATACTAGGGAATATAATCATTAGTAGCTAAACCATTCACTCATATGCATTTGCTCATCATCAAAACTTGGATGGCTAAATACATTCATCATCAGAATTAATCCAAGGAGGTCTGATTCAATAGGCTTCTCATTCTGGAACTTATTTGCTTTGGACATAGAGATGTGTTGTAGATTGACTTCGTTAGAAATCATCATAGATCATACTACATCTTGGCTTTGTACTTTATCAATGTTTAAACTTAGTTCCGCTTTTGTTTGAAACTTTACTTGAGTCTGGAACTTTACTTTGTCCGAACTAAGCTGCACTCTGTCTTAAGTATGCTTTGAAGCCGGATTATGTAAAACTTGGACATCTATTTAATAATCTCTGGTAGCATCCTAAAAATGCGTTTGAAGTGTCTTTTGAGCTTGATTGATGTCTGACATATCATTCAATTGAAAATTTGGCTTTGCATGCTTGGATCTTTCATCTAAAACATTCCAGAAGTTGTTCCAGATTTTGATCAAGTATCTTCTATTGACATTCTTCAGACATACTGAGCTTCTTCATATATTGGCTTTATTCTTCATGATCTTAGTCATGTCTTATTTCATCTAAACTTCTTTTCAAGGTTTTATTATCATTCTTTCTCTTGGCATTTACATTTTCTTCCTTAATAAACATAATGTTGTGGATCTTTGTCTTTGATAAGATCTATACTTGCGTTGTCCACTTAATGAAAGTTAATTTTGCTGAATATATTTTATACCTATCATTGCAATACTAGGGAATATAACTATCAATACCTTAACCATTCACTCATATGCTTTTGCTTATTATCAAAACTTGGTTGGCTAAACACATTCATCATCAAAATCAATTCAAGTAAAAGAGGTTTGGTTCAACATTCTCCCCTTTTTTGATGATGACAAAAAATTTGAGTGTATTGCCTTTCAAAAAGTATAAAACATATAAAGCACATGAGGACTAAACAAAAATATTCTAATTATAATAAGAAATACATAGCTCCCCCTAACAAAGTGCATATCTAACATGATTTTCTAATAACTCCCCCTGAATGAATGCACTTAAATTCACTCTAATTCTATTATTTTTTATCATAATCAAAAAGGTACAATAGATGGCAAAAAAAAATACCATTAACATGAGGTTGAAAGTAATCAATAGTAAAGAGCATATCCATGTCATGGGCAATATTCAAACATTAGAGAAAAGAAATTGAATGAATTGTAGCATGTGCAGCAAAAACTTATATTTCATTGATGAAAGAATGAGGTATGCAATGTACAATCATAACCACCAATGGATATGTATAAACTATAACAAATATACAACATAGAAAGAGAGAGAGAGAGAGAGAGAGAGAGAGAGAATCCATAAAGGAAAAATGCAGTAGTCATTTGGTAGGTTTTGTCTTGGGCTTCTTGGAGATAGCCACCTTTGGTCTTTTGAAAGTACTTAAGAGGATGTTTTAGATGTGATCATAGTTGATAGAATAGATTGGGCAGTAGTGGATTGAATAGGTATGGTTGTTGGGGGAATAAGAGGAGGAATGATTTTAAGCCAAGCTATGTTGGCAGGATTCAGCAACCCAGGGTAAGGTGGAAGATGGTTTGTTTAAAGTGCTTAGTTGTTTGAGGCAACCCTATGAAGGTATTACTCTTAGTGTAAGATGATGGGATAAGGTGGAATAGACCTGTGTGGAGGAGATTTGGTTTTATTGGGACTTTTAGGAGCAAGAGGTTTGGATTTGGAGAGAGGAGGATTGGATGAAGGATGAGGTTTAGTTGGAGATGGAGGCTTAGATGGAGTAATAGAAGATGAAGATTTATAAGTGGTGGAAGGAAGAACATTGGGGGTTTTGGGTTTAGGTTTAGAAGGAGGTTTTGCAGATTGAAGATCTTTAAGAGGAACAATAATTCTTAGTTTTTTCCTATATTCTTGATCATCAAACTCTAGGTAAAGAGAGGGTAAACCTAATAAATAAGCATCCAAATACGTATATCTACACCGTAGATATACATCTTTTGGAAGATATATGAATTTGGGGTCAGATGTGTTCAAAATAGCATGAAAGTGGAGCCCTGATTTATCTAGCTTAATGGAGATAGAGGCATTTGGGTTAGATGGAGGAATTGGTTTAGATGAGGAAGGTGGTTAGTGCCTCTTTAGATATTTGTTTAAATATTGATCAACATCTTGAAGGGTTTAGGCTTGAAACCTTTGGAAAAAGGTTCCTTCATAATGGTGATGTTGATAGCGATGAATTCAAGATCTCCAAAATCTAAAAAAGGAAGATCTAGAGGAGATAAGGATGCATTTTGAGCTTGAAGAGCCGATGAATTCAAGATCTCCAAAATCTAAAAAAGGAAGATCCAGAGGAGAGAAGGATGCATTTTGAGCTTGAAGAGCAAAGGCTATTTTTTTTGTTTACATCTTATTTACCTTCAATTTCCTCATTAGTCATTCTTATTTTCTTGGAGAGTCTCCAAGGACTTGGATGTGTGGAAGATTGTAATACCTAGGGTGTTAAATTTTGGGTAATGAAGTACTTGAAAATATTGTAGATGCCTCTAGTATAATTATAATGATGAAATTATGCGAATAAATTTATTTTGAAATGAAATAATTCGAGTATGTATTATGTGAAATGTACTTGTACAAGTTAAAGCATATAGTAAGAGTTATATGATTGGATTCCAAATTAATTGAGGCAATATGACTATGCATTTTATGTCATTTATGTGGGTGAATCACGAATCAAAAGGATATGAGAAATGAGGAATTGAAATGGGAAAGAAATGGTGTAAAATAAAAAGGAGGAAAGAGCAGCAAATGGGGGTTGGCAGGTCACGGCGCCATGGCACCAAAATTGGAGGTTGTGGCGCTGAGATGAAATGGAGGGCAAGGGCGGCTTCAACGAAATGGCTGTCGCGATGCCCAAATCTGGTGCCACTATACTGACCGGTAAGAAAAGTTAGTGGTCTGACTTTTTAAACCCAATTCATTATTTTTTTACGCATTTAACCCCATTCTGTTTCTCCCTTCTTCCACACCCAAAACCCCATGCCTTTATGCCCTTTTTGTCTTTATTTTGCTTGGAAAAATCCTTGTTTAAGTGTTTAATCCATTACCTACTCTCCCAAAACTCAAATTTTAGCCTGTTTGAGTGTTGAATGAGGAGGGAAATCCCATTTTGCTGCAGCCCATGGAGGATCTTTGAAGATGGGAATCGAATCCTTGTGCTAGGGAGGAAACCACACGTGAATGGCACAGTAAGCCCTTTTCCCAGTTCGATTTGATGATTTGGCTTATTAAGGTTTTGTGAACAGTGACATTTGGGGGAATTGATAGGGTTTTATTGTAAGAATGGGAGAAATGGTTGATATGTGGATTATAGTGTTTTTAAGTGAATTGGGATGGATTGGATATGAAAATTTTGATTATGTGGCTAGACAGAAACTTAATGAAGGGGATTTTATGTGTAGGGTGCAGTTAATAACTTAACTAGCTTGTTTTTATAGTTAATTAAATGATAATTATGTTATATAATGGGTGTGTATTGCTAGAAGTGGAATCCCCTTTGGATACCTAGCTAAGATACTATAATTTAAATGATGCATTGAATATGTTTGATGAAATGCACAAATGAACAAGAAACTATATTCAAAGTGTTTTATTAACGCAAAGAGTTTTATTATAATCCTATGACTTTAATGGCATGGGATGAGGAATTAGTCTACTTTGGGGAATAATTAATTGTTAATGAAATTGTTATGATGATGATAAGAGTTATGATGATGATAAGAGTGTTAAATATGACTTTTCTAATGTTAAGAATACAAGTTACAATACCATTGTGGAAATGGGTAGTTTAAATTATGCCCATTGTGTTGTGTGATCCCAATGTACTATTAATTGGTCCTTGATATGTAATAAGATAAAATGGTTTAGAATGTACATTTACATGATGAGGACTTGAGCCTCATGAATATATTCTTAGAATTACATTATGATGTATATATTCATTAGATATACTGGGATTTAGAACATGCTATTCTATTTTACTATTGTTTTCTATTCAGCCTAGTTACTGAGTTTGCCCAGACTTACACCTTCTTATTGTAATTTTTTTGGTTGGTAGGTCAGATAACGAAGCCAACAGCAAGTTGGTGCTTATGGGCTGATATGAAGACATTATTAGCCTTAGTATGCTAATTTGGGATTATAAGCCTATCATGTGTTGGTATATGATTGTAATTAATAGATTTTGAATGATGTATAAGGAAGTGTATTAGCATATCATAGTGGTAAATGTATATGGTATTGTGAATGGATCGGTATATTCCAATTTTGTCCATTGTCATCATAGAGTGACTACGGTTCTAGGCAGCTATGGGTAATTTGGCCAAGTTTAGTAGTTTATGTTATTATTTTATAGTTACTAAATTCAAGTTTTATATAAGATTAATAATTGCATAGGTTTGAATCCATATAATTTGGGGTAGACTTTGCTAGATTTTGGCACAATATTTTTTGTAAAAATGGGCAATTTATAAGGTAATTATAAAACGCATAGATCCCTAGGTAGAGAGTGACAACGACTAAGTGAGAGAAGTGTCAATTGTGACTACTGACATGGGAGGAAAGACATATGATTTATAAGACTTGGAGTGGGCTAAGAATTCTATAATGATAAGACTTCTGTTTGATGGAGGAATTGAAGATTTAGGAGTGAAGCACTTTGGAATGATTATGGTTTGAATGGGAGGAAGAGGGGATTGAGAAACTGGAGGAGGAATGGTAGTTTGAGAAGATGGGAGTGGAGGAGGAGATGATTGACTAGAAGGAGGAGATGGGAGTTTCTAAGGAGGAGATGGCTGTGGGACATGAACAAGAGTGAAAGAAACAGGTTGAGTGGTAGGTTTTGAAGATGGAGAAGGAATTTTCTAAGGAAAGAGATGAGAAAAATCTCATCTTCAAACCCTTTCCTTAGAAAATTCCTTCGAAACTTAGAAGAACTCAGAAGATGGACAAAAGCCTCATCAGAATTATAGAAATACATCAAAAGGAACTTTCTACACTCAAACATTCTTCAGAATAATCTCAAAAACAATATTAAAGCTTACAAAGTTAATCCAGAAGTAAAATTCTGAAGTCAAAATTTTCTTAGAAGACTTTTAGACACATGAAGCAAACTGAAAAAGTCAAGAATGTAAGAAGGAAATTTGATCCTTAGAGTTAAATCAAACAAAATATTCACATTCAAAAGAACAAAAGAAATTACATCAAGGCATGCAGAATTATGCTAGAAGAATTTTTGGTATGTCAGAAGCAACTTAGAAGCCTTCTCGAAGGCATCTTTAAAAAAACAAGAGTCATAGGAAATATCAAAAGTAGAATACAATCTTCAGAAATAACTCAGAATCTATTTAGAAGCTTAGAATATGACTGTTAAAGGACAAATCAATGCATAAAAAATCTGAAGAGAATACTGCCAAGAAATTACTTAGGATAGAAATTCTGAAGAACCACTTTAGAAATTCTATTAAGCTATGAATCGAATGTCAGAAGTTTTGCATACTTGACTTAGAATTTCTAAAGGCTGACAGAATGCAAAAGTCATTACCAACTCTGCCTGACAAATTTGAAAATGGTGCTAAAAGGATACAATAGCTTAATCCTTTCAAAGCCTATAAAAAGGATAAAGGAAACACTAGAAGATATAAGAGAACACAGTGAAAATCATTTGATTCAAAAAAAGCATTCACTATCTTCCATCATTCAACTCTAATTGCTGCAATACTGTCAAAGCCTTCAAAGCCAAATCTGTAACAACTTCAAAAGAAGTTTGAACCTAATCTCATTGTATACTTTGTTCATTTAATTAAGTTTTAATTTTCATACAAGTCTGCCTAAGTAGGAGGCATTAATTTGTACATTTCCATTTTGAAAAATAGTGAGTTGGTGAGCTTTGTAAAACCAATAGTTTGCAAAAGTTTCTAGTAAGCTTGGAAACCAACATGTATAAGTTAGTTGGTAAGCTTAGAAAGCAACATGTATAAGTTAGTTGGTGATCTTGGAAACCAACAATGTATAAGTTAGTTGGTAAGCTTGTAAAACTAACAAGTGTTCAGTGGAACCTGAGTTTAGTAAAGGAGACTGACTTAAAGAAGTGTAGGAACTTCGGAAGGGCCAAACCACTATAAAAATCTTGTGCATATGTGCTGTGAATTTCAATTTCTTTATTTTAAGCACATTTTTCAAGTTATTGGCCAAAATTTTTGAAAGCTCAATTCACCCCCCTCTTGAGATACTATTCAGTTAGGGACCAACAAAGACGAAGGCTAACTTTAGTCAATTCTTTTGACATTCCTAAACTCACTTGCTGAAATTCAAATGATAACACATTGTTCATAAACTGAGAAAAACTAACTTTAGACAAACAAAAAAATTTCAAATAAAGCCACTTTGTCCATCTCTCTTGTTGGGTCCTGTAAGCTTGGCTTAACCCAAGAGGGGAGGAGTGAATTGGGTATATAAAAATTTCTTTCTTAACCCTTATTTGATGACTTTCCCTCATTTTGTGCTTATGTGCAAGCTATAATGAAATAAGTAATGAAGCAGTTAAATGCAAAAAAGTAAAGTAATCACACATAAATAGCACATAATAATTTTTATAGTTATTCAGGCAACCTTCCCTATTCTAGTCTTCCAAGAAGACTCCTCTTTGTGCCTTGGGTTCCACTATCTCTCTATAATGGAATTACATAAGTGCTCCTTGTAGTCTTCTAGATTCTAGCTCTAGGGGGCATAAACTTAACAATCGATTATGAGAACAATTTTTCCAACAATTGACTTACTCTTCTTAATTCTAGCTCAAGGGGGCATAAACTTAACAATTGATTATGAGAACAATCTCTCCAACAATCGACTTACTCTTCTTGATTCATTTCTAACGACTTAAGATATACACAATTGAAAGAAAGAGAGGATTACACTTTAAATGTGCTTCTTGTTGAGTAGCTCTTCTCGGTGCTGAGAATCTCCCCTTTGTGTTATAGAAGAAGGCCATTAATGAATATTGTGAAGTTGAAAGCTCTTGTGTGAGTATGAAGAGGGTTTTAGCTCTTGGCTTTGGGTTGCTTGAGAATAAAAAGATTAAAGCTCAAAAGGATCTTCGAAATGAATACCACAACTACTCAGAAATGCCCCTCCATTTCCCCTTAAATAGATCTTTGAAAATCATGGTCGTTAGAGTTGATTTGATAGAGCAATGTTCGAATTTCCAACCATTGGCAGTTGACAGGCATTATGGTAGGCGCCTGGGCCAAGCGGCTATGCACCAAATGATATGGAAGGCGATTGGGCCATTTGACTATGGTCAATTTCTAGCTTTTCTTCCAAGTGCACCTTGCTGCCTCCTGGTAGGCAATATGGCAGCTAGCCGCTATACCTGCTGTGCTCCTAGGTAGTAGGCATAGGTGGCTGGGGACATGCTAGGCGATTTGCCCTCTAGACTTTGCTTCTTGAGTCATCTGATTGTTCATTGGCTGACAGTATGCCAAGCAGTTTCACCAAGTGGCTGGCATCCTCCACTTGTGTTTTAGCATTTTGTTAGTTTATGAAACTTTGACATTTTTCATTACAAATTAAAATACATTTGTCCGCATATAATTTTCATAAGTTTAGAAATATGGATATAAAATTTGAATCATGTTTTTGTATTTTAAAAAAATTTTTTACGCTTACATTCTTTGGAATATAGAAATGATATTTCTCTGAGGCACATAATTTTTCTTTAACAATTATAAATATGATCCAATGTAGCGCAATATGATAAGCCAAGTTAATTACAATATGAATCATAGTGACTTTGTTCATTTTTTGATAACTTGCAAATATGCTTGCATATTGATTACTCAATTTAAATTACATACTCTTCAAGCATACTTGACTATATTTCAAGCTTTCTAAATTTTCAACATTATTATCACATATCAAGTCTAAAATAATTTTTGTTATTATCAAAATCATGATAATCCTAACAATCTTTCTTTTCTTATGATGACAAAACTTAAAGACTTGAGTTGTTTAAAGAATATGCTAATGATCCATTTGCATTTGGAAACTCCCCCTATCTAATTGAATTATGTAATCCTATGGAGTTTGACATTTTATCATAAAGAAAGTTCATGATATATATGATGTTACTACTCTTTAGATGCAAGTCATGATAAGCTTCCTTTCTTCCAAAGAAGTCTTTCTATATTTTCTCTCCCTTTTTGTCAGCAACAAAAAGAAATTTCAATGGGAGAGAAAGACTTTAACCAGGGAAACATTCGACCATTAGATAAACCTTCATTGAAAGCTAATTATTAGAAGGAAAATTATCAAGGCAATGCATAACCATATAAGGTTTATATAATAATCTCAATCATTCCCAATTCTCTTCTAATGGTGTAAAAATTTTTTGGTGATAATGGTTTTCTGAAAATGTTTGCAAGTTAAGCATTGGTAGGCACATACTCTAAATAAATATCTTGCTTTTCTACAAAATCTCTTATGAAATGATGCCTAATTTCAACATGCTCTGTGCAAGAGTGTAAAATAAGATTTTTTGTTAAACATATAGCACTTGTATTATCACACTTTATAGGAATATTCCTATAATGCAAACCATAATCCAGAAGTTATTGTTTCATCAAAAGTAATTGTGCACAACAATTTCCAGTTGCTATATACTCAGCTTCTATAGTAGAAATAGCAACACAAGTTTGCTTTCTAGAAAATCATAAAACTTAACTATTTCCTAGAAATTAGCATGTTCCACTGGCACTTCTCCTGTCAACTTTGTATCCTCCAAAGTCAGCATCTGAATATCCAATTAATTCAAAACCAGATCCTCTTGGATAATTGATGGTCAAATTATAATTCCTCTCAAGTGCACAAGTGTATAGCAGTACAGTGTGCTTAGCAAGATCCCACAGAGAACTATCAAACTGATTCAATTATGTTTAGTTACTAATACTAAGTTGCCCTAAATATGAAAGATAATTTAGAGACTAAGTAAATAAAAGTGTAACGTAAGATAAATAGAAAACAATGGCTTAAGTAATGTAAAAGAGTATTCAGGTTGTAAGAGTTTGGGGATCTAACTTCAGCACTCAATGATATTCATTGTTGTTAAGATGTTGGTATCAATTCAGCATCTTGGGTTCGTTCTATCCACTGTATGATTATTATCGTTAGGCATCCGGGTTTAAATCAATTATTTTCTCTCATTCCAATTACTAATGGCATGTAGTGTAATTGAGATAGAAAACTCATAAAAATCAAAAGAACTTTAATGAACCAAGTAGAATAGTTTAGCATATGGCATCTACCTTAACCATCTACTCATTCATTCAAAAAAGCACAATACATGGTTTAGCATATGGCATCTACCTTAACCACATACTCAAAGACAATCAATATAATTCACATTGTTGGTAATCAGATAATTAAATAAATTAGATGATTGTATTATACATAATGAATGAAACAAAATGATATTGAATTGATAACCCAACAATCTTTATTAACAATAAATATCAAGGAGGGTACATCATTACCCCAGGAAAAGGAATTTAGTTAATAATGAAAACGGAAATAAAATTCTCTGAAATATGCATAACTGTAGAACTTGAAATCATTCTCTTGCTTCTTTGGAGAATTTATCCTATCCAATCCCCCAACTATGTTTTTTTGTCTCCTTAAATAACCGAAGTAGCAGGGTTTTAGTAGAACTCCTCCATGAATTGTAATGCGTCTATGCATAGAGATCCTCTTCCAATAATAACACAATATTTCCGAATGAAAATATAGCTTACCAAACATTACAATGCATAAAAATAGAAGTTCTCAAAATAACTAAGTTGCTGCATATCCTAGGTTCTAAAAATTGTAACACAATCTTGAGCCTAAAAATTAGTTCCCAATAATACTTTGCAATTCATATGTCTCATACTCTTAAATTTGCAACAACTGATGCATGAAAAAATAACTAAATTTGTGCACTTATAATTCCAAGATTTGATTTCAAACTTTCTTTCTAGTTAGGCTATTGTGCATGCACTAAAAATCAAGCAGAAATTTGAATTCTTGCTTCGGAGTCACTGAAGCTTGCTTCGGAGTTTTTGATGTTCTAGAATAGTTTTTGTAGAATTATCATAATGTTCTTATACGAACTCTAAATTGAGTTATTTTTATTTATTTTGATAGATAATTTCAAGATATATAACTTTTATGTTAATTACTTTTCCTAATTCTGCTTATATTTTGAGTTATAGAAATTTAAAGTACTACCTTCTGTGATGTCTTTGAAATTGATATTTCAGAGTTTTCAGGAGAGAGTACCACTGTTTTGATCATAACTTTCTTGTAAAAATACAAAATTTCTCCATTCGTTTTGAATTGGATAGATAATTTTAGGAACTATAACTTTTATGTTGATTACTTTATCTGAATCATCCATATTCTATGAGTCATAAGCCTTTAGAGTGACATTTTCAGTCAAATGAAGTAGCAAACAAATGTGAAGCTATACAGGCAGTTGCACTATTTTAGCCATAGCTTTCTCATATAAATTTAGAATCATATGATTCTTATTAGAAAGATAAGAACAAAGGCTAAACTTTCATGTTGAACACATTTTCCAAATATGCCTCCATCAATCCCAGAAATTGCTTTAAATTAACATCTTTTGTAATTTTAAGTTTCATTTTATAGATCAATAAAACAAATTCTGTTAAGTGAAATATCCACTAAAAACATTAAAAATAGATATTAACATGTGAATTTAGATATAAAAATATGATATATTATGAGCTTATCAAATAACCCTAAACTTAACTTTTGATCATCCTTGAGCAAAATAACAATCTGAACTCATGAATCAGTCAGGAAAATCTCTATCAAACAATCAATAACATGCAAGACAAATTACACATGTGCACATATCTCAAAAATCACTCAAGATACTTGCCAATTAATCTTATGAAATCCATTCTTCATCGATCCTTTTATGAAATAAAAATACGTGTGTGTAGTGTCAATCTCATGCTACAAGCATATTTTTCAATCAACAATGTGCAAACTAATGATTCTCATGATCTTCACAAACACCTCATAAGATTGCTTTTTATAATCCCTCTCCATCAATGTTGGTAACTTTGTTCATTTGGATCAATAGGTATTTACTAAGCTTGTAATGGGGCCTTAGATTTAGCTAACAAGAAAGGAAATAAGGATTCACAAAGTAAGAGATCATATCTAAATTTTACTTGAGTATTTACTCTCTTAACTTTTTATTTGGAATTCTATCTATTTTAAGGGTTGTATTACTATCACACCCAAACTTATTTTCTTTTATATTCATTAGGATGTGATCCCCTCCAACTATGGGCTGTAATACTACCACATCCCAAACTTATTGCCTATTGAGTTTATGGAGCCATGATCCCCCCATTTGAAGAATAATTCATCACTAATTCCTTTCCATTATATCCCATATTTCTTTTGAAATTCATCTTTTTAACGAACCCCAAACTTATCTTCTTATGCACTCATATACCTCCCTGCCGTCATGAATAAATATGTCTCTTAATAGGTCTAACATGGTTTTTCATGCTCAAAAGGACTGAATGATAAGGCTAAAGAAAGAAAAGTTGAATGGTGGCCTTTTATATGCGTTGCATATGTCATTCTTTCATTAAAGCTCAATAGGGACACTAGTGACAATTAATGTAATAGGTTATCTTGAAAGGCTCAAACTAATCAAAGTATGCCTAAATCACTTCCAAGTAAACATGTTATCGAGGATTTTGCCTTGAGGGTTAATCAAACAAGTTTTAGCATGCTCATGTCAACCAAAATGTATCACTGAATTCACAACATCATCAACTAATCAATCTACAGTTTGCATAATCATGATGTAATGTACTAAATGAAATTTTCATCAGTCATTTAAAAGGACTTATCACAAGAATCTATAAATCGCAAGGTAGCATCTATCCTTCATTCTAAATCATGTGCAATGGTAATAAAAAACTCAATATATGTCACTTGGTCATTACAAGAGAATGAATCCATCCTATCCAATTTCAGCATGTTAACATAAATGCTCTTGGCTTTACTTGGCTTAGTCATTAGAAATTATAGCTCCTTAAAAATATACACCTAAATTCTGGAAAAAAAATTTCCAAACTAAATTAACTGAAAATGCAAATCTAAAATCTAAATGTTAATCTCGAAAATCCCCCAACTTAAACCAAACATTGTCCTCAATGTGAAATAATGATAGAAGTTTAATTTTATGAGCTTTCCTAAATGAAGTGCATTCTCATCCTCTCCTTCTGAAATTGCTTTGACATCTTTTGTAAAATGTCAGGTGGCAGTTATAACACTGGAAACATCATATGCAATCCTCTGCAACTTCTACGCTCATTCTAAAAGTAAATTTCTTCCTTCAGCAACAGAAACATCAAATCACTACTGAAATAAATAAATAAATCTGTACTAATAGAAAAAATAAAACAACTAACTAAACTGAATGCTATGATAACAAAGTTCAAAACTTAGGTTGCCTCCCAAGGAGCACTTTATTTAACATCTGTGCAAGACAAATTCCTCCTTCATAGATTCTGAAATCTAACAATTTCATTCAACTAAATTGGCAAGTCATCCTTCATATATCTCTTTACTCGATGACTATTGACTTTAAACTTGTTCCCAGTCCTCAAGTTCTTTAACTCCACGGCTCCATGTGAGAACACTTGTGTCACTAGGAATGGTCCAACCCACTTAGACTTCAATTTTCCTAAAAACAAATATAAACATGAGTCATAAAGCAAAACTTTCATTCTAGGATCAATGCATTTTTTGCGAATGATTTGATCATGATATCTCTTTGTTTGATCCTTATAAATCTTTGCATTCTCATAAGCTTCATCTCTCACACCTCTAGTTCATTTAGTTGAAGCATTCCCTCTTCACCTACCTTCTTCAAATCAAAGTTCAGTTTTGTTATCGCCCAGTATGCTTTGTGATCTAACTCCACCAACATATGACAATCTTTTGCATCGTTCAACTACATTGCCCAATCTTTCCTTGAGGTGTTCACTGTCCTCTCTAGAATTGCTTTGATCAGTCCGTTACTTACTTTAACTAGTCCAGAAGTTTGTGGATGATAAGGTATTATAACTCAATGAGTGATGTTATACTTTTTCAAGAAAGCTGCAAATACTTTATTGCAAAAATGACTTCCTCTGTCACTAATGATTGCTCTTAGAGTGCCAAACCTAAAGAAAATCTTGTCTTTCAAAAATTTTAGCACAACATTAGCATCATTAGTTTTAGTGGTCATTGCCTGAATCCACTTAGATAAAAAATAAACAGTAAGTAGAATGTACATGTTAACATTTGATGGTGGGAATGGGCCCATGAAATCAATGCCCTATACATCAAATAATTAAACAACTAGATTACCTATGAGTTGCATTTCCTCTCATTTACCAATTTTACCTATTCTCTGACACCTATCACATGTTGCACAAAAGGCATGAGCATCCTTGAAAATAGTTGGCCAATAAAAGCCAGATTGAAAAACTTGGTCTTCTTCCTTCCAAAATGCCCTCCACAACTAAATGTGTGACAATGTTTCAAAATGCTTCACTGTTCATCCTCAAGTACATAATGTCTAATGATCTGATTTGGACACATTTTAAATAGAACTGGATAATCTCAAAGCAGTATTTTGCTATAAACAGTAACCTCCTCCTTCCCTACGAGTTCAACATAGGACTAAAAACTACCTTAACTAAATAATTAACAATATCAGCATACCAAGGTTCACTTCCCTTTACATTAAATAGTTGCTCATTAGGAAAAATCCGATTGATGGGAATGCTCTCTTTATCTTTCTTTTGCTCAAAATTAGTTCCTTCCACTAACCTGGACAAATGATTAGCTAAAACATTTTTATTGCTTTTTTGTCCTTGATTGTCAAGTCAGATTCTTGCAGCAATAATATCCACCTGATCAATCTAGGCTTGGCATCTTTCTTAATCAGCAAATATTGTAATGTAGCATGATCAGAATAAATAATTATTTTTGAACCAATCAGATATGAGCTGAACTTTTCTAATGGAAACACAATTGCAAGTAATTCTTTTTCAGTAGTGGAATAATTCAATTGTGCTTCATTCCAAGTTCTACTTGCATAATGAAACACATGAAGCAATTTATCTATTCTTTGTCCTAAGACAACATCGATAGCAAAGTCAAATGCATCACACATAAGCTCAAAAAGAATGAACCAATCAGGAACTGTTAAAATTGGAGTAGGAGTTAGTTTTTCTTTCAAGGTATTGAAAGCAATAAGGCACTCCTCATCAAAATAGAAAGTCACATCTTTAGCTAGCAAGTTACACAACGATCTAGAAATTTTTGAAAAGCCTTTTATGAACCATCTATAGAAACCCGCATGACCCAAAAAACTCCTCACTCCCTTGACTGAAGTGAGGGGAGGCAATGTATCAATCACATCAATCTTTGCCTTGTCAACTTCAATGCCTCTACTTCAAATAATATGTCCCAGCATAATTTTTGGCTTAACTAAGAAATGGGACTTCTCCCAACTTAATGTCAAATTCATTTTAACATACCTTTTAACCATCAATGTCAAGTTATTCAAACACTCATCAAATGAATCACCAAAGACAAAAATCATCCATGAAAAGCTCTATAAACCTTTCAATCATATTAGAAAAAATAGACATCATAACCTCTAAAAGGTTTTAGGGGCATTGCATAAACCAAAAGGCATCCTCTGATAAGCAAAAGTTCCAAACAGGCAAGTGAAAGTTATCTTTTCCTAGTCTTTTAGAGCAATGGGAACCTAATTGTAACCTGCAAAACCATCTAAAAAATAGTAGTAAGCATCACCTACCAATCATTCAAGCATTTGATCAATGAAAGGGAGAGGAAAATGATCCTTTTTTGTGGTTGCATTTAGTTTTCTTTAATTTATGCACATCCACCATCTTGTAGTCATTCTTAGTGACACCAACTCATTATTATCATTCTTAACAACAAAAATTCCAGATTTCTTTGGTATCACATGAACTAGACTTACCCATGTGCTATCAGAAATTGGTAGATAATACCTGCATCCAAGAGCTTAATAACTTTAGCTCTAATAGCTTCTTGCATGTGTGGCTTAAGTCTCCTCTGAGCATCCCTGGAAGGCTTTGCATCATCTTTCAACAAGATCATATGCATGCACACAGTGGGGCTAATTCCTTTAATGTTAGCTAATGTCCAACCTATAGTCCCTTATGCTATCTCAAAACATTCAACAGCTTATTTGCTTAATCAATAGATAAGTCAATAGCAATTATAACTGGAAGATAACTGGAAGAGTGTCATTCTCACCAAGAAATACATATTTTAAGTTCTATGCCAATTGCTTCAATTCTAGTTTTGGTGGTGTGACAATTGATGGTGCCAAATTGGAACTCAAATGTGTCAACACCCCCTTGGTGACTCCATCCTCTCTAACTTTCTCTGCACTATCCAAATCTTCTTTCAACTCTTTGATTTCTTTATCCTCCTCAATGAATTCTTCAGTTGTAAGTACCAATGCCAGTTTGTATTCTATTTCCTACTGAATAAAAGTAGATAATATGAGTAAGTCTAAATCATCAATTTGAAAACAATCACTAGGATTTGTAAGATGTAAGTAATGAAAGAGAATTGTAAATAGAAAATTCTACAATCTCATCCAAAATAGTCATTTTCAGCTTCCCATTCTGCACATCAATGATTGTCCTAGTTGTTACCATGAATGGGCGCTCCAGAAGAATGGGCACCTCTCTCTCTGAAGTCACTTGCCTCTCCATGTCAAGCACAACAAAATCTGTAAGAATAATAAGTTTGTCAATCTGCACCAATATATCTTCAATAATGCCTCTTGGATATTTCACTGATCTGTCTACAAGTTATAGAGACATTATAGTAGGTTTCAAATCTCCCAAACCAAGCTCCAAGTAAACATAATAAGGCACCATATTTATACTTGCTCTTAAATCTAACATAGCTTTTACCTTATTCGTTCATCCAATAGTGATTGTAATGTTAAAACTACCTGGATCCTTCAACTTTGGAAAAAGATTTGTCTGCAAAACTGCACTTGCAGCTTTAGAAACTATTATCTTTTCATGAGGCTTATACATACGCCTCCTTGAGGTTAATTTCTTTAAAAACTTAGCAGAAGCAAGCATGTTCTTAATTGTGTCAAGCAAAGGTAAGTTAACATTAACTTTGGAGAGGATGCCATAAATCTTAAAAAATAATTTGTCCAATTTGCTCTGCCTCAATCTTCCTAGAAAAGGTATGGGTGGATCATAAGGTGGTGGTGGTTTATAGTTGACTAGAGGGTCAACTATTAGAAACACAACCTTCCGTGAAGTTACCTCCTCTGCTTCCTTTTCCTTCCTATTGTTTGTTCCTTTAGAAGCATTAGATTCATCAGTTTACCAATATTATTGTTAACTACCTTTCCACTTCTCAATATTGTCATTGCTTTTGCTTGCTCTGGCTGACTTGGCAACTTTTCCAGTGTTTGACTCTGCACTACTTCCACAATCTGCCCTAATCGTGTTTCTATCTTCTTTATTGATGCCTCCACATTTTGAAATCTTGATTCATTATTTTGGAACTGAGTCTGAGTTACTTGAATGAAACTCTGCATAGTTTCCTTAAGAGTAGGCTTTTTGGGCTGAAAAGAAGTTCCAACTTAATTCTAATTCCGATTGTTGTTCCATGAAAAGTTTGGATGACTTCTCCAACTAGGATTCTATGTATTGGAATAAGGATCATTACATAGTCATTAGTTATACAAGTTTATTGCATTCACTTATTCAAATCCTCCTATAAAGTTTTCATTTGAAGGACAAACATTGGGTGAGTGCCCTGAATTACCACAAATTGAACATACCTCAACATGGGAGGGTTATTTCAAGTTCCCTATCATAGAACACATGTTCTTCATCTGTCTGGTAAGTTCCAATGCCTGCATGGAAAGTTCATTGTTAGAATTTACTTCATACATCCCTTTAGACCTTCCTCTAACACTCTTCTTTTGGAAATTTGCTCCAAGCATCTCATATAAATTATATATCTCCTCTAGAGTCTTCTCTCCCATTGATCCACTTGAACATTATCAACCATGGCTTGGCATGGTTGTGTCAGTCCATCATAGAAAAATTGATTAAGTAATTCAAGAGGATATCTATGGTGAGGGCTGAATCAGTAGTGCCTTTAATCTTTCTCATGCTTCATGGAATACTTCACCATCCATTTGAGAAAAAGTGGCAATCTTACTTTTCAATTCTACAGTTTTAGCATGGGAATAAAATTTACTAATGAACTTGTTATAAACTGCATTCCATGTAGTCAATGACCTAGGAGCCAATGTCATAAATCAGGTTTTTGCTGCATCCTTCAAGGTGTAAGGAAAATATCTCATACACAACTGATCCTCAGTTAAACCTTGCAATAGAAAAGTTTGAATAGTTGCATAGAAATCATGCATGAATGTTAAGGGGTCCTCTGTAGCTACACCATGAAAAGAAGGAAGAAGCGTGTTAAAGTATATATGCTTTAGCTCTTAGTTCTTAGCAATATCATTCAAAACAATGCATGAGGGAGAAATTTCTATTGTTGGGCATGCAAACTCTTTCACAAGCATTTGGGCTTGTTGAGCCACTCTATTTTCCACATTGTCAGCCATCTAAACATCTTATTCACTTATGCTTTCTGTCTCTATTTCCACTTTATCAATGTGATCATTTTAGGGCAACATAACTGGATTTAATGATCGTCTTCCTTGCATTCATAGTTCTGAAAAAGAAAGAAAAAAAGAAAGAATTAGAAATCCTAAAAAAAATAAACTATAACAATGAGAAAGAAAAATTATAACTAATTAATCAAATCAATTTGGAGCTAGTTCCCCAACAGCCAAAAACTTAATGGTCAAACTATAATTCCTAGCTAAGCATATTGTACTGCTATACACTTGTGCACTTGCGAGGAATTATAATTTGACCATCAAAGTTTTTGATTGGATTTGCTTACTCTGAAACTCTTGCAAAACTTATATTAAAAACTTGATGGTCAAATTATAGTTTCTCACAAGTACACGAGTGTATAGCATTACAGGGTGCTTAGCAAGGGTCGATCCCATAGAGAACAATCAAAATGATTCAATTATATTTAGTTACTAATACTAAATTGTCTTAAATCTGAAAGATAATTTAGAGACTAAGTAATTAATAGTGTAATGTAAGATAAATAGAAAACATTGGCTTAAGTAATGTAAAATAGTATTCAAGTTGTAAGAGTTTAGGGATCTGACTTCACCACTCAAATACATTCTTTGTTGTTGAGATGTTGGTATCAATTAAGCATCTTGGGTTTACTCTATCCACTGTATGATTATTACCATTAGGTGTCCGGGTTTAAATCAATTATTTTCTCCTATTCCCATTAACTATGACATGTAGTGTAATTGATATTGAAAACTAATGAAAATCAGAAGAACTTTAATGAACTAAGTAGAATAGTTTAGCATATGGAGTTTACCTTAACCATCTACTCATTTATTCAAAAGAGCACAATACATGGTTTAGCATATGGTGTCTACCTTAATCATGTACTCAAAGATAATCAAGCTAATTCACATAATTGGTGATCAAATAATTAAATAAATTAGATGATTGCATTATTCACAATGAATGAAACAAAATGATATTGAATTAATAACCCAATAATCTTTATTAACAATAAATATCAAGGAGGGCTACATCATTACCTCAGAAAAATGAATTTAGTTCATAATGAAAACAGAAATAAAACTCTCTGAAATATGCATGACTACAGAACTTGAAATTATTCTCTTGCTTCCTTGGAGAATTTCTCCTGTCCAACCCCCCAACTATGTTCTGGATGTCTTCTTAAATAACCCAAATAACAAGGTTTTAGTAAAACTCCTCCACGAACTATAATGCTTCTACACATAGAGATCCTCTTCCAATAATAACACAGTATTTCCCAACAAACATATAGCTTCTCAAACATTTCAATTCATAAAAATAGAAGTTTTCAAAATAACTAAGTTGCGGTGTATCCTAGGTTCTAAAAGTTGTAACACAATCTTGAGCCTAAAAATTAGCTTCCAATAATACTTTGCAATCAACATGTCTTACACTCTTAAATTTGAAACATCTAATGCATAGAAAAATAAGTAAATTTGTGCACTTCTAATTCCAAGCTTTGATTTCAAACTTTGTTTCTTCTTAGACTACTATGGATGCATTGAAGATTGAGCAGAAATTTGAATTCCTACTTTGGAGTCAGTAAAGCTTGCTTCGATGTTTTTGATATTCCAGAGTCGTTTTAGTAAAATTATCATATATTTCTCATATAAACTCCAAATTGAGTGATTTTTATTATTTTGGATAGATAATTTCAAGATCTACAACTTTCATATTAATCACTTTTCTTAATTCTTTTTGTATTTTGAGTCATAGAAGCTTAAAGTAGTACTTTTTTTGTTGCTTCCGAAGTTGATATTTCGGAATTTTCTAGAGAGAGTACACTATTTTTGTACTAACTCAGAATTACTCCATTCCTTTTGCATTCATCACTTTATTTGAATTATCCATATTCTATATATCATGAGCCTTCAGAGTGTGACGCCTTCTGTCTAATGAAGCAGCAAATGAATGTGAAGCTCTATAGAAACTTATACTATTTTAGCTATAACTTTCTCATATAAATTCAGAATCATGTGATACTTGATTCATTAGAAAGGTAAGAACAAAGGCTAAAACTTTCATGTTGAACACATTTTTCAAATATGCCTCCATCAATCCCAGAAATTTTTTTAAATTAACATCTTTTATAATTTTTAGTTTCATTTTACAAATCAATAAAACAAACTTTATTATCCACTGAAAAACATTAAAAGAAGATCTTAACATATGAATTTAGATAAAAATATGATATATTATGAGCTTATCAATAATATAGCCCTAGATTTAGTATTTCAACTAGATACTTAAAAATTTATTTTATTGCTGCTAGGTGTGACTCTCTTAGGCTAGACTAAAATCTAGCACATAAACATACGCTAAATAAGATATCAGGCCTAGATATGGTTAAGTATAGTAAGGAATCGATCATACTATGATACAATTTTTGATCAACAAGTTTACCCTTCTCGTCTTTATCTAATATTGTTGAGGTACTCATTGGAGTATTTGTAGCTTTTACTTCTTCTATCATGAACTTCTTGAGCATGTCTCTTGTATACTTGGATTGACAAATGTAGTTTCTGTCATCTTTTTGTTTAATTTGCAATCCAAGGAAATAGTTTAGTTCACCCATCATGCTCATTTCAAATTCAACCTACATAATTCTAGAAAAATCTTGGTAAAGAATTTCATTAGTAACATTAAAAATAATATCATCTACATAAATTTGAACTATCAAGATATCCATGCCAACATTCTGAATGAATAATGTAGTATCAAGTTTTCCTCTTTTAAATTGATGATCTTCAAGAAACTTACTTAATCTTTCATACCAAGCTCTTAGAGCTTGTGTTAGTCCATATAGTGCTTTAGTAACTTTATACGCATGGTTTGGTTGATCATTAAACTCGAAACTAGGAGGTTGTTCTACATATACCTTCTCATTTAGATACCCATTCAAGAATGCACTCTTCACATCCATTTGAAATAGCTTAAAATACTTATAGGATGCAAATGTGAGTAACATCCTTATGGCTTCTAATGTTGCTACGAGGGCATAAGATTTCTCAAAGTCAATTCCCTCTTCTTAGGAATACCCCTTAGCAATTAATCTTACCTTATTTCTAACAACAAGTCCACTTTCATCCAATTTGTTTCTAAAAATCTATTTGGTTCCAATTACTTCCACATGCTTGGGTCTTGGAACTAATTCCTGAACTTTGTTTCTTTTAAACTGATTTATCTCTTCTTACATTGTAATTATTCAATTCTCATCATCAAGAGCTTGATTAGTGCAACTAGGTTCTATATTTGAAATAAATGCAAAGTATCCACAAATGTTTTGCATGGATTTTCTTGTCCTAATTCCATCATATATGTCACCTATGACTTGATCTCTAGGATGGGTAGATATGAATTTTAAATCAGTGGGGTGTTGGTAAGGAACATTACCTTCACTTACCTCTTTTTCAGCTTCTAAATTTTGATTATTATTTTGCATTGACGTTCCTTCTCCCCCTTGCTTTTTCCGTTGTAGTCATTTTATCCTTTTTGTGACTTCATTTGCATCACTATTAGTCTCCTTTCCTAGGGTTAATCCAGTCTCATCAAAAATTACATGCACAGATTCTTCTATAAATTGAGTTTTCTTATTGAAAACTCTAAAAATTGTACTGTTAGAAGAGTAGCCAAGAAATGTAGCCTCATCGCTCTTTGGATCAAACTTTCCAAGATTGTCCTTACCATTGTTTAGTATATAACACAAACACCCAAAGGAATGAAAAATATAAAATGTTTGGTCTTCTTCCTTTCTAAAGCTCGTAAGGAGTTTTTTGCAGAGTTACTCTACTCTAATGGTAACTCTATTTAGTATGTGGCATGCTGTGTTAACTACTTCTCCCCAAAATCTCTTAGACAATTTGCTCTCATTTAACATAATCTTGTCATTTCTTGTATTGTCCTATTCTTTATTTCTACTACTCTATTTTGTTGTAGAGTTCTAGGAGATGCGAAGCTATGGTAAATTCCTTTTTCTTTACAATAATCAATAAACTTTATGTTTTCAAAGTCACCACCATGGTCACTTCGAATTGAGATAATTGAGAGCTGCTTCTCATTTTGAACAAGCTTTGAAAAAGTAAAAAACATGGAAAATGCTTCATCTTTGCTTGTTATTACCCATGTGAATCTAGTGTAGTCATCTATAATGACATACGCATATATTTCCCTCCAAGGCTAATTATGTTGGATGGTCTAAACAGATCCATATGTAATAACTCTAATGGTCTAGCTGTGCATACTTCATTTTTGGAGGAAAACGAGGTTTTGGTCTATTTAGACATTTGACAAGCTTTGCAAATTTGATTTTTATCATACCTCACCTAGGGTAGACCATTTACTAAATTTTTCTTCCATAGAGATTTAATATTTGACATATTAATATGTCCCATTCTTTTATGCCACAACCTGGGTCATCATTCACAACAATTAGGTATTTTCCTACAATTTCATCTAGATGGACTAGATATACATTTTCATGCCTTTTTCCACTAAAAAATAAGCTATTATCAATATCTGATATATTACATGTGGATGACTCAAATACAACTTTATTATGTTTATCACATAATTGGCTAATGCTAAGTAAGTTATGTTTGAGACCATCAACATATAATATATTCTCTATGCATGCATCATATAAATGAAGGATTTTACCTATACCTTTGATGAATCCTTTACCATTGTTACCAAATGCAATTGTCCCCCCATTTATTGGTTTCAACTCCTTAAAGAGGTCTTTGTTCCCAGTCATGTGTCTTGAGCATCTGCTATCCATGATCCAAGTGTTTCTCATTGTGGCTTTAAGACTTAGCTGTAATCATAAATAGAATACATTCTACTTACCTCTTTGGTACCCAAGAAATGGGTCCATTTATATTAGTGATAAATGTGCATTTTTCTTAGTTTTCCATTCCAATTTAGCACCTCTTCTTTGCAACTTTTTAGCATAGCAATCATGAAATTTATGTCCTTCTTTGTAGCAAAAGTAACACTTACTGGGAGTTTCTTTTGGTGCTTGATATGCCATGAGTTTTCTTACCCAAGAATATTTTATGAACCTTCTATGTTATGAAAGTTCCTTCTTTCTTCAGTAAGGTTCATAACTTGGTCCATTCATAGAATTTTGTGATTTTTTGTGACTAGTCACAACTTGATTGTTTACACCCAAGTCCTCTTGTGCTCTTTTGTCTAGTTACATGTGAGAACTTAGTCATTTATTCTCCTCGATTGGAGAACTTTTTCAACATACTATTTCATATTTCTATCTCCTTTTTCAAGTTGCCAATTACCTTTTGTAGAAATAGATTTTTCTCTACAAGAATAGCATTTACTTTGATAGTAGAGTCAAAATGTCTCTTCTTTTGGATGAATTTTGTTCAAGAGTTTCAAATTCATTGAAGAGAGAATTGTTTGATTGCTATAATTCATCACTTATTGCCTTTGTTAGAATTACTAGTGGAGCTTGAAGAATTAGAGGAATAAGAATAGTAAAATTTACCGCAGTTTCCAATTTGTTTATACAATGTTCTTTGGTAGAAATATAGCTTATGGAGTCATTTTATATATGAGTCATGCAACAAATTCTTGCTAGATTTCCCATTTTCTTGTCATCTCCTCCACTTGAGCTTATACTTGAGGAATCCTCATCATTTACATACATTCCCTTTGCTTGGTTCTTGGATGGTTTTCTAGTTCATTTTTCTTTTCTATCTTCTTTCTCATTTAAGTTAACTTTTTCTTCATTTGGACATGTTGCAAATATGTGTTCAAATTCACTACACTTGTAACATTGATGCAAGTTTCATCTTCTTTCTCTTCTTTTCTTGTCTTCTTATCTGAATTGTTTTCTTGAAATATTGGCTCTATTACTTCTTACAAATTTCCTAAAATTGCTGGCAAGCATAGCAACTTTATCTTTAGTTTGTGAATCTGACTCACCATGGCTTTCCTTTGTTGCTTTCAGAGCCATCATTCTCTTTTGCTTGATAGGTTCTTCTCTTTTATTTTTGATCAACTCATGAGACATCAGGGAGCTGATAAGGTCATAGACTTTAAGCATATTTAAGTCCTTTACTTCCTCAATCGCTCTGATCTTTTGATTCCAGAACTCGGACAATGCTCTCAAGATCTACATAACCTATTCAAAATTAGAAAATTCTCTCTCTAATCCTTTGAGAGCATTAGTGATTTTTGAAAAATGTGCATGTTCTGAAATACTTTATCCTTCTTTCATGATAAAATTTTCTAATTCTCCTATAAGGATGTTCCTGCTAGTCCCCTTGACTTAGGAAGAATCTTCATAGATTGACACTAGTTTGTTCCAGATATCTTTTGCAGTAGTGCATGATGAAACTCTATTGAACTCACTTACAGATAAGGCACAAAATAAAAAACTCATTGCTTTAGCATTATTTTGAACATTTATTATTTCTTCTATGCTCCAAGCTTCAATCTTAGTTATAGAAAGGGTTATTCCTACTACTTTGGCTTTCCAAGAATCCATGTCACTGGCCATAATGAATTGTTTCATTCTTAATTTCCAATATGCAAAGTTTATTCCATTGAATAGGAGTGGTTGGGTAGAAGATTGCCTCTCTATAGATAAATGAGTAGAGGATGATGATGGGTTTGCCATTTTAGATCTCTACAAGTAGAGTTGTAGCCTGCTTTGATACCAGTTGTTACGTCCCATAAGCTTGGCTTAACCCAAGAGGGTAGTGGTGAACTGGGTTTATAAAAATTTCTTGCTTAACCCCTGTTTAATTACTTTTTCTCTTTTTTCTGCTTATGTGCAAGTTATAATGAAATAAGTAATAAAGCAATTAAATGCAAGAAAGTAAATCAATCGCACACGAATTGCACACAATAATTTTTATAGTAGTTCGGGCAACCTGCCTACTCCACTCTTCCAAAAACACTCCTCTTTGTGCCTTGAGTTCCACTATCTCTTTATAATGAAATTACACAAGTGCTCCTAACACACTTCTAGTTTCTAGCTCTAGTGGGCATAAACTTAACAATTGATTATAAGAATAATCTCTCCAATAATCGACTTGCTCTTCTTGATTCCAACTCAAGGGTTCATAAACTTAACAAATGATTATGAGAACAATCTATCCAACTATCAACTTGCTATTCTTGATTTGTTTCTAACAACTTAAGATATACACAAATGAAAAAAAAAGAGGATTACACTTTAAACATGCTTCTTGTTAAGCACTGGAAAGAAGCGATTTGAGTAGCTCTTTTTGGTGTTGAGAATCTCCCCTTTGTGTTATAGAAGAAGGCCTTTAATAAATATTGTGAAGTTGAAAGCTCTTGTGTGAGTATGAAGAGGGTTTAGCTCTTAGCCTTGGGTCGCTTAAGAATAAAAAGATTAAAGGTCAAAAGGATCTTCAAAATGAATACCACAACTACTTAGAAATGTCCCTCTATTTTTCCTTAAATAGATCTTTCAAAATCATGGCCATTGAAGTTGATTTAATGATCAACATTCAAATTTTTTATCGTTGGGGTCTATAAGCAGTATGGCAAGCGCTTGAGCCAAGCGGCTATGCGTCAGGCAATATGGAAGGTGGTAGGCCATGTAGTTGCAGTCAATTCCTAGCTTCTCTTCCAAGTGCACCTTGCTACCTCCTGGCAAGCAAGTTGGCAAGTGACTGCCATACCAGCTGTGCTCACTAGGCGGTATGCCTTTTAGATTTTTGTTTCTTGAGTCATTTGACTATTCATTGGCAGGCCGTATGCCAAGCGACTGGCATCCTCCACTTGTGTTTTTGCATTTTGTCGCTTTTTGAAACTTTGACATTTTTCATTAGAAATTGAAATACATTTGTCCACATATAATCTGCATAAGTTTAGAAACATGGATATAAAATTTGAATCAAGTTTTTATATTTAGAAAAACTTTTTCAAGCTTACATTCTTTGGAATATAGAAATGATATTTCTCTTAGGCACATAATTTTATCTTATCAATGATAATTGTGATCCAATGTAGACAATATGATAAGCCAAGTTAATTGCAATATGGATCATAGTGATCTTCTTCATTTTTGATAACTTGCAAATATGCTTGCATATTTATTACTCAATTTAAAATACATACTCTTCAAGCATACTTAACTATATTTCAAGCTTTCTAAATTATCAACATCATTATCATATATCAAGTCTAAAAGAAGTTTTGTTGTTATCAAAATCATGTACATAATCCTAACATCTCTAGCTCTATCCAAAATTTTAACTTTGGATGATCTTAAGCAAGGAACTCTGTCGGAAATTTTAACTTTGGACTATCCCAAGCAAGTAACTCTGTCCAAAATTTTAACTCTAGATGATCCCAAACAAACAACTTTGTTCCAAATGAAGTGTGGTCATAAAGAACAAATACTAAAGGGACACCTTTCGTCTAAAATCTTAACTTGAGACACAACAACACCATCTGAAATAATGAACATCAAACAGTGGAAGAAGTCCTCATATTCCAAAACCTTTACTTCATATGTTCCCAATCTTCCAGCTACCATTTAGGGGCACATTGAATTCAAAGAAGCTTCAAACATTCTTTTGCATTCAATGAAGCTCACTACTTCCAAAAGTTGGAATTCAAAGCTGGTATAAAGCTAATAAGGGCTAAAATGAGAAAATAACAATTATTGCATTCCATTGAGCTTAAAACTTCATTCATTTACTTACAAAAGGGCAACTTAAAGCCTTAGTACTGCAATCTTCTACAACATTTTAGAAAGGCTCTCAACAACCTCAAGGAAGAACCATTACCTCTGCAATCAAAGTTTCTGAAAGTACTTCCCCTTTACTTTTAGTGAAATACTTTGCAAACAGTATTTATCCTTTCTCTCTTTATCTTTGCAATTACCTTAAGTTAGTTTTGGAGGCAAAACTCAAGAAGAGCATTTGTAACTATTGGAGTGTCTCGCAGTTACTCTGCTAGTGCTGTATTTACATCCCCTAGAGCTGAGATCTAAAAGAGTGCAATGGCACTATGGTATACGCCATCTTAAGCTAGGATCAAGAAGAACAAGTTTGTGTTTGTTGAAGTGTGTCTCACGAATAACTTGTTAATTTATTATGCCCCCTAAAGTTGAATCTAAAAGAGTGTTGGGTGCACTATTTGTATTTTCACTATAAAGATATAGTGAAACCCAAGGCATAAAAGAAGTGTGCTCTTGGAAGAGTGGAGTAGGAACAGTTGCTCGAACCGTTTAAAAAATTAGGTTTGTGTGTTATGTGTGGAACTGCATTATTTCCTTGCATTATATTATTTTATTATTCATTCCATTCATCTTGCACACGATCATGAAAAAGAGGAAAATTGATTAAACAGGGGTTAAGTAATAAATTTTGTATAAACCCAATTCACCCCCTCCCCTCTTGGGTTAAGCCTAGCATACTAAAGGACTAAGCAAAAGGAAAGGAGGCTAGGGTTAGTTTAGATTGAGTTCTAATAGACTCAATCAAGGATATTAGTATATACAACTATTAATTCACTGAATCATCAATCTTGTCCATCCTAAGGTTGATGGAGGTTTCTAGCCTAGTGATCATGGCCTCAAGGCTCCAAAGAATGGTATGAGTTGGTGGAGAAAAGTGGGTTTCTCTGGGTAGATATGGGGCTGCTACTAATGCTGCAAGAACTTCTTTTCTCATTTCACTTTCTTCTCTTATATATACATCTTCTGTTCTTATTTTCTCTTCTCTTGAAATTTCTTTTTCACTTGTTTCTTTTGCCCTTGTAGATTATTCTACAATTCTGACATTCTCTTCTCTTATTGCTTCTTCTTCAATAGAAAGAATGGGTTCTTCTGCTCTTATTGTTTCTTTTTCTTCTATTGCTGAGGGGATAGCTGCTTCTTCTCCCCTAGCTGTCTTTTGTCTTTTTTTCTTCTTCTTTAGCTTCTACACTTTCCTCTCTTTCTCTCTTCGATGACTTGGGCTTCCTAGCCTTTTCTAAAATCCATCCATCTAAGGTTTTAGTGAGGCCCATCTTCTTTAGTGTAACTTTATTTATTACATTCGTCTTCTTAAAATCTTCTACTTCTTAATTCGATAGATCTATCCTTGCTCTCCTTAGTAATTTTGTTAAGATCATTCCATAATAAAGAGGGAACCTCTTTGTGGATTTGACTTGGTACAAATGATCTTAGATTATTTTTGTTGGTCTCTAAAAGAAGGCAAATACCCAAGAGGTGAGCAGTGAATTGGAAATTTAAAACTTTTTCTTAACTCCTTTGGGATATAATGTCCCTCTAGCAAGCAAGGCAACTAAATAGTAATCACATAAATAAGTAAGATACAGAGATTTTTATAATAGTTCTAGCAACTATCTCTACTCCACTCTTCCAAACATGCTTTCCTCTTAGTGTCTTGGGTTTTCCTGTCTCATTATAGTAAAAATACAATAGTACTTCCAGCACTCTTCTAGATCAGCCCTATGGGGCTTACACAGTGCTCCTAGCACTCCACTAAATTTCAACTCTAGGAGGCTTACACAATGCTCCCAACACTCCTCTAAATTTTAGCTCTAGGGGGATTACACAGTGCTCCTAGTACTCTTCTAGATTCCAGCTCTAAGGGGCATAAACTAGTGCAACTAGCACTCTTTTAGATTTCAGCTCTAAGGGTCATAAACTAGTGCATCTAGCACTCTTCTAGATTCTAGCTCTAGGGGGCATAAACAAGATAGTTGTTGTCTGCACTCAAACAATCATAGCTCTTCTTGAGCTTGGTTAACACGTACCAGCTCAAGGTAATTACAGAGATGAAAAGATGTGAAAGCTTAAGAACACTTTACAAATATCCCACTGTAAGCTCAGGGGAAGAATTTGAAGCTTTAAATGTAGAGGTAAATGATTTTCCTAAAAAATAGTTGGAGGTCTTTCAGAAATGATGCAAAAGGATTAAGTATGAAGGCTCTTAGTTTTGTTGAAGGATGAATGAAGGTTGTAGATCTGAATAGAATAAGCAATCAATATTTCTTTTTTTCAAAGTTATTTTTCTCATCCAACTTTGCTCTATTTGTATTTGCTTTGAATTCCAGCCATTGGTGGTAGGTAACCTTCATTTATTATAGAAGACCATTCTAATTAGCTCTTTTGAAATTGCCATCTTCTAATTAATTCTCATTAGTTGGTAATGCCTGCAACTACATTCTTGCCTTAAGTGAGATGATGAATTTCTGCTTTGGGTATGCATTGGATGAGGAAATGTCTACAGCTCTATTTGTTTCAAGGTTTTAGGAAGAAGACATTAAGTTAGGGTGAATTCTCTTGATTCAATTTGTCCTACGCTTCATTCCATTTACCTGAAGTAAATTTTAGACAAAGCCACTGAATTGTTACTTTGTCTGAAGTTAATTTTGAACAAATTTTCCTTAGTCATTCTTGATTAGATAAAGTTTGCTCATTTTACTTTATCTTATGCTTCATCTTATTTACCCGAAGTAAGTTTCAGACAAACTTACTGAACCATTACTTTGTCTAAAGCTCGTCTTTATCTTCTGCATTTTTTTGAGGTTTCTACCTTAAGTCTTTGAATGAAGTTACCCTTCATTCTATTTTGTTCGTGGCCATATGCATTTGTTCAAGGCATCTACCTTAAAGCTTCAGATGAAATTCTAGTTTACTCGACTTTGTTCGCGATTGATTTGAATAGTCTTTAGATTGCTAACTATAATGCCCAACACCCCTACCCTATGTGTTTTGACCATGCCACCCCAAGGCTGATGTGGAATGCTACCAATTTCCTTCCTCTTAAGGAAAATCTTATTATGACCTCACCATTTTCCTAATTCTAACGGAGATATCTTGCCTAAAATCTTATAGAGTCTGCCTTGTGTTATGGACATTTATACTTGATATATATGTATAAAATCAATTAAGATTTACATTTCAATAATCAAATGACAACAATTATATCTAAAACAATCACACACCCATACTCACAACTCTACCTAAGATTGGAACTGTTTCATGATGGTAATGTTTCACCCTGGATTAATATAAATCCATTCACACTATCATACTTAAATGAATATGACATGCCACACATCATTATATTATACCTTATGCATCACATAGAATTCTTAATTACCATCATACTATATTTTAATCAAATACAATTATATCTATAGGGGATTCTGATCCCAATTTATTATACCACCAAATATGTCTTCATATCTTTACTCGCTAGTCCCAATCCTTAGTTGGGATTCTTTACCTTCCCTGTCAACTAAAAATTTAACATAAGAAGGCATTAGTCTGGGCAACTTAGTAAGTAGGTAAAACTACAAAACAATAATGAATCATAACCAATCAAAACACATGTTCTAACCCAAAACATGAATTAGATCTATCATAGCATAAATGTAGATTCAGGAGGCTTAAATCCTCCTGAATTTATCACAATACTCTATGCCCTTCAGGTGTATATAATTGTAGCATATATGTGCCCTCCAGGCACCTCACATCATCTCACCTTTCTGCCACTCCAGGCTTATTATACTAACCTAGCTATCATGCAAACACTATACATCAAACTATGCCATGTAGGCAATACCGCATAATTATGCCATTCGAGCACCATAACAATCTCATTGAACATGGAATTTTTCTCATTCCATTACTATACATCCACATTATCGCTATCATGGGATATTCTCTATCCCATTCGTTATAACAACACATTAACATTACATAACAAACTTCAACCCTTGTATAGAAAAATGCTAACTATCCCTTTCTAATACATGCAATCATCATTTTAAATACAATTTGGAAATGCACATTATTCACTATCAATTCTATAATTCATATATTATCGTAAAAACATACTCAAACATGGGATACCTACTATCCCTATCAATTTAGCATGCATAATCTTATGCATATCTGTTGAACATACTATCTAGCTTAATTTTGATGATGAACATTCTTAACCAAGTATGGTTTGATGATAAGCAAAGACATAAGTGAAATATTAAGGTACTAACAATTTGTTCTCAAGTATGTTGCAGAAATATTAACCCATACTCAACTCGAGAATAACCTTCATAATGATAAAAGGAAGAAATAAAATAAATGCTCTTTAAAAATAAGTATATAAATTTTATATATACTTAAAATAAGAAAACAAAAATATTAAAGTCTTGAAGACATGCTTTAGAGCCAACAAAAACATCTTTAGAGTCATGTCAACATGTTTCGGAGTAAATAGACAATGCTTCGGAATCATTACAGTGAACTTTGGAGTAAAAAGACAAAGCTTCAGAGTCGTCATAATATGGTTCAAAGATAACCAAAGCAAGCATTGGAGTCTTCACAGTATGCTTTGGAGCTAATTGAAAAGCTTCAGAGTTTTTATAGTGTGCTTTGGAGTCGTCACAAGCACACTTCAGAGTCAACAAGAAAGCTTCGGATTCATCATAGCAAGCTTTAGAATCATTACAATATGGATCGAAGTCATCATGAAAGCTTTGGAGTTGTCACAATAAACTTTGGAATCAACAAGAGATATTACAAAGTTTATCAGGCAAGCTTTGGAGTTATGAATATGTACTTCAAAGTTAATCATTCATATTTTAGAGTAATTCAAACATGCGTAAGAATTTATTAGACCTGCTTCAGAGTCCACAAAACCTTACTTTGGAGTCAGCCAGCAAGCTTCGAAGTTGTCGAACAATACTTCAAAATTTACCTTTCTAAAGCATTAAAAGTTTAAAAAATCCAAACTCGTCTTTACAAAAGTCTGTCGCAATTAGAAAAGGCTTAGTGTCATTTTGAAAAATCTGAAGTAAACTAATTAGAGCATCTGAAATCATTCAAGACATCATCTGTTCACTCATCTCTTCGGAGTAATGGAACAAGTAACTTTGGAGCACCTGATAAGAATGTGAACATTAAGAAAAGGCAATGATAAAGTTACAAACTGATACTAGATTGCTACAAAGTCAGACATCAAGCAGAGTGTAAGGTGAAGAAAAATATTTTTGAATGTTTAAAAATCTACCAATGATAGCAACAGAAAAATCTATCTCAACCCATAAAAGAGGGATTCAAATACAAATGAAAACACTACTGATCATATTGAATATATGAGAAAACATAAGAAGAAAAAGCTTTTGAGCATTCAAAATCTTCCTTCAAAGCTCAACTCCAATAGCTACAACTTAATTAGAGCTTTCAAAGTCTGAATCGCTTCTCAATTAAGGAGTTTGAATCTTTTACTTTTATTGCTTATTCATTTACTTAAAGTATAAAATTTTATGTACAAGTTTGCCTAAGTAAGAGGCATTAATCTATAAACCTCATTCTAGTATTTGGTAATATAAGCAAAGTGTGCTTGGTGTTTATGTATTGAGAGAAGCAAGTAGGAAACTTGTTGAAAGGGTACAAGTTCGTTAGTGAGCTTTGAAAACCAATAAGTTGTAAAAGTTTTTGGTTAGCTTGGAAAACCAGTAAGTTGGTTGGTGAGCCTTTTAAAAAATCAACATGTATTTGATCAGGTTGATCAAGGTATTAGGGGAACCTGAGATCAGTAGAGGAGACTAACTTAGAGAAGTGGGAGTAGGAACCCAGGAAGGGCTGAACCACTATAAAAATCTTGTGTTGTGTGTTGTGTAAGTTATTTTATTTATTCATTTAGCACTTGATCATTTGATTTAGCCAAAATTTTTAAAAGCTTAATTCACCCCCTCCCCCTCTTTAGCTACAATTGTGCAAGGGACCAACAAGTGATATTAGAACAACTTCACTAGTTAAATTTTGATTACTAGTATATTAAATTGTGAAGATATTCAAATGGCTAGTATGTTCCACAATACATCTACTGAAGGAAAATCTACTTCCAAGCCCCCTTTATTTGATGGAACCAATTATGAGTATTGGAAAATGAGAATGCAAAATTTCTTGAATGCCACAGATTACCCGTTGTGGCTTGTAGTGAAAAATGGAAAGAATATCACTAACACTGAAGATAAATACACTCTAGAAAATATACAAGCAGTAGAACGTGATGCTAAGGCAAAAGAATTACCTCTACTTTGCATTAACTTCTTCTGAGTTTGAAAAGATTTATGTGTGTGATTCAATTAAGAAAATCTGGGATAAACTTAAGGTAGTACATGAATGTACAAATCAGGTAAAAGAAACTAAAATAAATCTTCTAGTGTAGGAATATGAAGCCTTCTCTATGAAGGAATCAGAAAACATTTTGGAAATATTTGGAAGATTTCAGAAAATCACCAACAGCTTAAAGAACTTAGGAGAGAAATATGAAGAGACCAAGATAGTAAAGAAAATCTTGAGATCTTTTCTTCGACACTGGATGCCCAAAGTAGCAGCCATACAGGAAGTAAAAGATCTAACAAAGGTGATAGTAGAAGAAATTATGGGATCACTCATGACCCATGAGGTCCTGATGAAACAAAAAGCTCCAGATGAAGTCAAAGGCAAGAAAACAATAGCTTTATAAGCAGAATTAGAAAATAATGAATCTTCAAAAGAAGCCTCAACTAGTGAAGATGATGAGGATATGACAATGATAACAAGAAGATTCAAAAGCATGCTCAAGAAGAAAAGATTTGGAAACAATTCTAAGAATTTTAAAAGCAAAGATAAGAAAAAGAAAACTCCAATCTATTAAAATTGCAACAAGCCTGGGCATATGAAGTTGCACCACCCAGAACTAGATAAAAAGCAAGAATACAAGGAGAAAAGGTATGACACTTACTTTGACAAAAAGAATATTTCTAATAGTAGAAAATTTAGAAAGAAAAAGAAAGCTATGGCTGCATGGGAAATGTTGAAAAACATGATGCAAGAAAGCTTGAATGAAGAAGAAGAAAATGAAGCTCAATTCAGCTCACTCAGTTCCAAAGAAAAGGATCAAGAAGAGCATTATATAAGAATAAGCTTTATGGCCATCCACAATGATAAGGTAAACTCAAAACCTGAAATCTCTGATATTGAAGAATTATTAGAAGAATTTTATTCTGATTTCAAAACATTAAAAGCTAAATATAAGGAAACCAAAAGAGAACTTAAAAGAATAATTAATGAATGCTGCAAATTAAAATAAGAAAATATATTGCTCAACACTGATTAGAATATAAATATAGAACTTGAGCAAATTAATATAGAAAATCATGCTCTTGGAAGAACCTTAACCACTGCCTTATTTAAACTTAAAAGAAAGAAAGATATACGAAACTAAAGAAAGAAAAATCACAAAAGAAAATTAGAACCCAAATAGAATATGATTTGGATTCCTAAAATAGTTGCTAAAGTTGTAAATTCAATTATATATCCAGAAAACAAATTAGTAGCATCTAAAAATAATGTGTGCCAAAATATTCTACTACTAACCCACCTGGACCAATTTCTAAATGGGTACCAAAATTTATAGGTTAATTTCATTACTATAGGTGTGTTTGAGAGTCACAGAGATCAGCCAGTGGTACATTGATAGTGGTTGCTCAAGACACATGACAGGAGAAAGGGAGCTATTTACAAAACTTAAAGCTAAAAATGGAGGAACAGTTATCTTTGGGGATAATGGAAAAGGTAAAGTGGTTGGAATTGGTAAAATTGGTCAACCTCCCTCTATTACAATTTTAAATGTTTTACTAGTAGAAAGATTAAAACACAATCTTTTGAGTGTAAGTTAATTCTGTGATAATAGTTGCAAAGTTGTGTTTGAATCTCATACTTGTTCAATATTAGATAGTTCAAATTCAGTTGTAGTACTTGGAAAAAGATATGAAAATGTATACTTGGTAGATTTATATGGTATCTAAGTCAAATGTCTTGTTGTAAATGATAATGAACCCATGTTGTGGCATAGATGGCTAGGACATGCCAACAAAAATCTGATTGAAAGATTATATAATAAAGATCTAGTTGTTGGCTTATCTAAACTCAAATTTGATAATAAGTTGTGTGATGCTTGCATGAAAGGCAAGAAAGTAAAAAAATTATTCAAATCAAACAAAGCAGTATACACAATTAAACCCCTTCAGTTGCTATATATGGATTTAGTTGGACCAACAAGAACAAGAAGCCTTAGAGGAAAACATTACGCATATATCATTATAGATGACTTTAGTAGATTTACCTGGGTAATGTTTCTAACATCCAAATATGAAGCTTTTTTATTTTTTAAGGTATTTTCCAAATGTGTACAAAATGAACAAAGCTCTCATATAGTTACCACAAGGAGTGATCATGGTTGAGAGTTTGAAAATCATAGATTCATTGATTTCTGTGAAAATAATAGAATTTCTCAAACTTTCTTTGTACCAAGAACACTCCAACAAAATGGAGTAGCTGAAAGGAAAAATAGATCTTTACAAGAGATGGCAAGGACAATGATGAGTGAATATAGCCACCCATAATATTTTTGGGCTAAAATAATGAACACAGCATGTTATATCATTAATAGAATCTTTGTTAGATCTATACTCAACAAAACTCCATTTGAATTATACTATGGCAAGAAGCCAAATATTTCATATTTTCATACTTTTGGTTATAAGTGCTTTATTCTTAACAATGGCCATGGTAAATTTGAAAATAAATTTGATGAAGTCATTTTTCTTGGTTATTCCATTGTTATTAAGGCATTTAAAGTCTACAATCTGAAAAATAAGACTATAGAGGAATCTATTCATGTAAAGTTTGATAAAGGTACCAATTCAAAAAAAATAATGTGTGGACTATTGTTCCAAGACCAAATCATCAATTTGCTATATAAACTAAATGGGTCTTTAGTAACAAATTAGATGAATCTGGAATTATAGTAAGAAATAAAGCAAGATTAGTAGCAAAAGGGTACTGTCAGAAGGAAGATATTGATTTTGAAGAATCATATGCTCTTGTTGCAAGAATAGAAACCATTATAATGCTTCTTGCATTTGCATCATTTATGAGTTTCAAGTTATATTAGATGGATGTAAAAAGTGCATTCTTAAATGGATTTATTGATGAAAAGGTCTATGTAGAACAACCACCTGGGTTTGAAGATCCTCATAGCCCTTTATGGTTTAAACCAGGCTCCTAGAGCCTAGTATGAAAGGTTAAATAGATTTCTCATTGAGAAAGGTTTTTCAAGAGGCAAAGTTGATGCTACTCTCTTCATTAAGCATGCAACAAAAGACATTCGCATAGTTCAAGTTTATGTTGATGATATAGTATTTAGTGCAACTAATGAAAATCTTCGCACAGAAGACAATATAGGAAAATTTTGAAATGAGCTTGATGGGTGAACTCAACTTCTTCTTGGACTGCAAATTAAGAAAATGAAAGAAGGAATTTTCATTCACCAAGCCAAATACACAAAAGAACTATTAAAGAAATTCAAGATTGAAAATAGGAGAAAGTATGGAACCCTAATGAGTACATCAATAAAAATGGACAAAGATGAAAAAGGTAAGTCTATTTGTCAAAAACTTTATAGAAGCATGATAGAATCTCTACTATATTTAACTACTAGTAGACCTGCATAATGTTTAGTGTATGTATGTGAGCTAGATTCCAATCAGAACTAAAAGAGTCACATCTTATTGTTGTAAAAAGGATATTTAGATATCTTTTAGATGCACCTAATCTTGGATTATGGTATTCAAAAGGTTCAGATTTTAATTTAATAGGTTACTCAAATGTAGATTTTACTGAATATAAAGTAGATAGAAAGAGTACCTCAGGATCTTGCCAATTTCTAGGAAGCATGATTATCTCATGGTTCTTTAAGAAATAAACATCAGTTGCATTATCAATTGCTGAGAATAAGTAGCAGCAGGTAGTTGCTCTACACAGATCCTATGGATGAAACAACAATTAAAAGATTTTGGCCTTAATTTTGTTGATATACCTATCAGATGTAACAATACTAGTGCTGTAAATTTGACCAAGAATCTAGTGTTACATTCTAGAACTAAGCATATAGAAATCAAGCATCATTTTATTAGGGACCATGTTCAAAACCATGACATTTGCTTAGAATTTGTCTTAACAGAAAATAAGCTAGTAGATATTTTTACAAAACCACTACCGAAAGGAAGATTTAATATGATAAGAAGAGAACTAGGCATTCCAGATCCTAATGCATAAAATGCTTAATTTATCAAACAAATTAGCTATTTTATGTTCTCATCTGTGTACAACATAAAATGAAATATATTTTGACCTTTCATTTTCTAAGAAATGTATTAATACATAGTTAACTATCTATCTTGGTAATGATTCCTAAATAAACATGAATTAATAATTAATATATAAAACTTAAAATATGAAACTCCAAAAGTCCATTTTTTATAAAGTTTCAGAGTTAAGTCAATGTTTGTACTTCATAGCCTCCAACGTGCACTTCAGAGCCTCCAAAGGACAAAACAAAAGCCTCCAAAGTTTTCAAAAATATCATTTAGGAACATGCAAAGATCGACAAAAGCCTCTGAAGTAATATTTCAAAATATCCGAAACTCCAAATTGAATCGTTGCTGCCAAAGGATATCTTTCAGTGCATCTAAAATCAAAACACATTAGTGTTTCAGAGAATATTTAAATCAAATGAGCAAATTCGAAAGCCCTTAATACATTCAAGTGCTTGAAACTTCTTCGAAAACCTAAACCCTTCTTCTTCGAACTATCAAACCCCTCTTTCAGAGAAGAGTCTACATCTTCCTGCTTCTTTTAAAACTTAGTTTCAACTCTCTCCGTCTCCCATCCTGCCTTCTCCGACATCTCTCCCTGAAATCCCATTTCCTTTTCAAAACCTAGAATTCACTGTCAAAATGGCAAGAACAAAAGGAGCAGAAAGCAAAAGAAAGGAAAGAGATGATTCTCCGTAGAGAAGAGGAACCAAAAAGGCAAGATGAGAAGTTGATACGCTTGAGGTAATCTTTCTAAATAGTTCATCTAACTACTTCAGATTTCTAGAAAGTATGAGGATAGAAGAATAATAAAAGGGAAAATATTCAATTTTGAAGCCTTTGGTATGCAATTAGAAGTGTTTGAATGGTTGAAATACCAAGGTTGGAATGTGTATGTGAGTTACAGAGATAGTCTATATCCTAGACTTATAAGAGCATTAATTTGTAATCTCAATACTAGGTTAGAAAAATCATAGATAGGAGAAACAGAAATTAAACTATCTATAGAGAGTTTAAGAAATTTTTTCAATCTCTCTGAAGAAGAAGAAGAGATTGTATGGCCTTCTAAAGCAATACCGTTCTCAGATTTAGCTGAAACTAAGATAGATGAAAAGAAAAATTATCTGCATACTAGTCATTTGAATGCAAATCTCAAGGTAGTATATCTTATTATTATGAATAATGTGTATCCTAGAAGAGGAGCTATAGGTGATGTATTTGAGAAAGATGCCAGAATTATATGGGAATTGAAGAATAGAAGTTAACTGAATCTAGCCCGACTGATGGTGGATCACATACACTTGATCAAGAGCACCACAAGGTTTCCCTTATCTTATGGAATGGCTCTGACGAAGCTGATGAGGGAAGCAGGAGTAGATTTCTCAAATGAAAATAAAGAGCTTCCAAGAAACACAGACACATTGGATGAAAAGTCTCTAAAAAGAATGGGCTTTAAGCCAACTGCACATGGTTAGATCACTAAAAAATTAAGAAGAGAAACTCAATTAAATGGATCAAAATTTGAAAAAAGACCAGAAAGAGGAGATGTCACAGAACAATTTAATAAACCAAGGCAAGAACTCTCCTCCTATGAAGAAGAAAAAATAATAGAAAGACAAGAGTTCTTGAATCCACCAATAGAAGCAAGAGAAGAATTTTATAGCAAAGAAGATGAATCAGAAGCGAAGAGAATAAAAGAAGTTCTAAGAGAGGAACAAAGAACAATCATAAAAGATGTAATGAAAGAAACTTTGAGAGAAAATTTATTTGAAGAAACAGTCGCAACAACCATGCCATCACAAACTCTTATAAGATCCCCTTCACCCATTAGACACACTCATACTCATCAACCATCCACCTCATCAATTTCCATTACAACAAGCTATCTCAAAGGACCTAGAGGATAGAATTACAATGATTGAACACTACATCTCCACTGTAGCTCTCAAAATGAATAAGATGGATCATAATCTTTCCACTGCCATGTCATCTATGATCTTGAGAGTTGATAAGATTGACCAGAGACTTGAATCTCTATAAGCTCTAGCAGAATCATTCAAAGGTGAAGCCTATCATCCTCACTTCTCACCACCTCATCCTCATTTCTCTCCACCTCAACTCACTTTCCATTACCTTTATATCACTTCTCTCTAGTCTGAGCCAACTCCCCCATGATAGTAATGTCTTCACCCACACACTCCCCTCATCCATCCTCTCCTGCAGATCCAGAAGTTGCTCAATCTGAGAATGAACCTATTGAAATTGCAGCTTCCTCTCTTCCAACACAACCTCCTTCAATTCAAACTTCTGAAGTAAATCCATGTCATGCAATTGTTAGGTATGGCAAATACTTCATAGTCCTAATTCATAGAATGAATCAATTTTCTTCCCCTAGGACCAGCAATATGGCTAGAATGGACCTAGCTTGATCTCATTTGTTAAGGAGAAGTAATCCCTAAATTGATTGTGGACCTTCCACTAGAATGGAAGACACCCTCAATTCGTCCAGAGTGGAGAAGACCTCCCACTCATCCAAAAACTCCACCATGAAGTCCTTCACACTCTCCTCTAATAGTCGTTAATAACCCTAATATTCTTCTCTGTGTATTCAATCCAATTAGGATGACTTTTTCTAAGTTTGAGAATAAATTCAAAATCAATTTTGAAGTTGCTAGAATGTTTCTCTCTCAGTCTATCATTCTATCTCCTCAAGAATTTTCATTCTCAGAACTTAAGGATCCTAACATTCTACATAGGATTCAACTTCTCCCAAATCCTCCATTGACTCCTAAGGGCCACAAAATCCAAATTCATTATAAAGAGTCAATTATTCAAAATTACTCTGAAAAACTTCTTCAGATGCTTCCAATGTGAAAACCTCTTAGAAAGGAGTTTCCATCCTCCTCAGGTCCTCATAAACTCTTTATTCTCACTAAAGAAGAATTCATTATCTACAACAATGCCAACTTAAAGGCCATTACTGACAATCTCCCTCTCCTATATCCTCAGCTTTCACATCCTTCTATCCAAGATAGGATAAGGCAGACCCAACCTCAACCATCTTCCTCCAATGAACCTATTCCATCCTCTTCTTCCAAAACCAAAAATCCTAGAAAACCACCTTCTATCCCAAAACCATCACCTTCTACTCCCTCAACTCAGCCATCTAATTTCAAACCTAAGAGGAAGCCAAGAATTCCACCTCCCAAAGAATACAAAAAGGCTCCTCTTAAAGAATAACCATGTACTATTAGGAGTATACAGCTAGGATGAATGTAAACATAGAAAATCTCTTGAAAAGGCTTCCTGCAATCTTTCCTAAACTATTGGATCCAAGGTTTTGAGAAAGAATTAATTTTATCTATGTATCAAGTTGTGGAAATACAACTTATACACATGAACCTCCTGTAGCAATTCCAAAGGACCCATTTTTCATACCATCTCCTCCAACAAAAAGACCTAGAACATCCAAGCCCTCTGCTACACCATCATCCTCTTAACCCAAGCCTCCTCTTTCACCTCTCAAAGTTATCTTTCTCAAGACCTACTAGAGAAAACCCAAACACCAAAATAATATTGCTGCCTTTTACATTTTTCTCTCTGATGTAACTTTTCATTAAACATTTTTGTAATTTCTCTAATGTATATACATTGTATCTAAAAATTTTTGATCAATGACTAATTCAATATATGTATACATTTTTTCCATGGATACTGCTTATTTTTACCTTTTTGATTATGATAAAAAGGGGGAGAAAATGTGAATGTATAAATAGGGAGAAAATAACATGTATAAACTGATACGAATGAAAATTTCTATTGTATAAAATATAGTTATAATAATGTGCATCCATTCAGGGGGGAGCTGTACAAAATTACATAATAGAAATTTTATTAAAATATCTGCAAATTAAGTTGCTTTAACTTTATTATGAGATAAGTTTAAAAAATATCACTCACTGTTTTGTCATCATCAAAAAGGGGGAGAATGTTAAACATGCTATCTAGCTTGATTTTGATGATGAATATTCTTATTTAAGTATGTTTTGATGATAAGCAAAGACATGAGTGAAATATTAAGGTAGCAACAATTTGCACTCAAGTATGTTGTAGAAATATTAACTCATACTCAACTTGAGAATAACCTTCATAATGATAAAAGAATGAAACAAAGTAAATGCTCTTTAAAAATAAATATATAAATTTTATATATACTTAAAATAAGAAAATAGAAATATTAAAGTCTTGAAGACATGCTTTGGAGCCAGCAAAAACATCTTCGAAGTCATCTCAATGTGTTTCGAAGTAAACAGATAATGCTTTGGAATTATCATAGCAAACTTCGGAGTAAACAGACAAAGCTTCGGAGTCATCATGATATGGTTTGGAGATAACCAAAATAAGCGTTGGAGTCTTCATAGCATGCTTCAGAGCTAATTAAAAAGCTCTAGAGTTTTTATAGTGTGCTTCATAGTCGTCACAAGCATACTTCAGAGTCAGCAGGAAAGCTTTGGATTCATCATATCAAGCTTCAGAATCATTGCAATATGCTTCGGAGTCATGAAAGCTTCGTAGTTATCACAGTAAACTTCAGAATCAACACGACACTTTTTAGAGTTTATCAGGCAAGCTTTAGAGTTACGAATATGCACTTCAGAGTTAAACAGTCACATTTTAGAGTAATTCTGTTTTGAATTTATCAGATCTGCTTCGGAGTCCTCAAAACCTTACTTTGGAGTCAATAAGCAAGCTTCGGAGTTTCCAAACAATACTTTGGAATTTGCCTTTTTGAAGCATTAAAAGTTCAAAAAATCCAAACTCTTCTCTACAAAGGTCTATCATAATTAAAAAAGGCTTAATGTCATTTCAAAAAATCTGAAGTAAACTAATCAAAGCATCCAAAATCATTCAAGACATCATCTATTCACTCGTCTCTTCGAAGTAACTGAAGATGTAACTTTGGAGCACCCAATAAGAATGTCAACTTTAAAAAAAGTCAGTAACAAATTTACAGACTGATACTAGATTGCTGTAAAGTTAGACATTAAACAGAGTATCAAGTGAATAAAAATATTTTTGAACATTTGAAAATTTGCCAACGACGGCAACGGAAAAATCTCTCTGAGCCTATAAAAGAGGGATTCAAATGTAAAAGAAACACTACTGATCATTTTGAATATATGAGAAGACACAAGAAGAAAAAGCTTTTGAGTGTTCAAAATCTTCCTTCAAAGTTCAACTCCAGCGGCTACAACTTTGTTAGAGCTCTCAAAGTCTGAATCGGTTCTCAAATAAGGAGTTTGAATCTTTTACTCTTATTGCTTATTCATTTACTTCAAGTTCAAAATTTTATTTACAAGTCTACCTAAGTAAGAGACATTAATCTGTACGCCTCATTTTAATATTTGATAGCACAAGCAGAGTGCTTGGTGTTTATGTATTGAGATAAGCAAGTAGGAAACTTGTTGAAAGGGGACAAGTTCATTGGTAAGCATTGAAAACCAACAATTTTTAAAAGTTTTTGGTTAACTGGGAAAACTAGTGAGTTGGTTGGTGAGCTTGTTGGAAGACCAATGTGTATTTGATCAGGTTGATCAAGGTATTAGTGGAACCTGAGATCAGTAGAGGAGACTGATTCAGAGAAGTGGAGTAGGAACCCAGGAAGGGCCAAATCACCATAAAAATCTTGTGCTGCGTATTGTATAATTTATTCTATTTATTCATTCAGCACTTGGATCATTTGATTTGGCCAAAAGTTTTAAAAGCTCAATTCACCCCCCTCTTGGGCTGCCATTGTGCAAGTGACAAACAAAATAAACATTTGTAGCCATACACATGCTCATTTATATACAACACCAGGATATTCTAAATCCCTACTATTCAAAATCCATACACAAGAATACTGCAATGACATGGGATACTTTCTATCCTAAACACTCACATGTCTATATCACAAACCAATTCAACTACATGATATTTCAGATCCCCAATATTCATGCATTCATCATACCTAGCAAACATATCAACACCATCCAAGGGATATTCTCTATCCCTGACATTTAGAATCATAAACAAATAAACATTGACCTTAAACCAACATGGGATATCCATAATCCATCATCCAAAACACACATGCCCAGAAGAACCATGGGATAACTACTATCCCCCTCCATACATTGAAATCATAACAGGTGCCGCCTAATTACCTTAGGCCTTTAGCTCCAATCAAGTCCTTTCGAACTATACCTTTTCATCCTTCTCAGATCATCCTGTACAGAGCAATAATCCATTCGTAATCATGTATTTCATACATCTCATCATATTAATACTTCTTTCATAGTCAATCTCAAGCTATAATCATCAAACATGTGATAAACACTAGTTAACTTAGGGTTTCTCTACAATTATCACCCGAAACCCTCCCGCTTGCCATATTTTGCATCTTACATGATTAACATTCAAACTACTTATTAACAACTCAATTTAAGCTTTAAATCTACTAAATTCATGGCTTACATAGCCCATTCAAAAGAATCCTCTTTAATCCCTACTTAGGGCATAACCCAAAATTTAATTCCACTGGTCCAAATTACTCCATGCCAGTTCTAAAACATTTTAATCATGGCGTTAATCATTTGCCCCATGATTAATTCAACTAAAATTAGGAAATGCCCAAATTTTCCTATGAACAAAAACTCTAGCATAGCAAAATCCACCATTTCTCATGCCAAATTAAAATAATCATTGCATTAACTCATTTCCCCATGAATATAAGCATATATATCAATTTAAGAACCAAAAAAAATCCAAATTTCCAAAACCTTAAAAACCAAAATTTTAGATTTGGTTGGGAATTGAGCTTACCTCTGCTTTCAAGCATAGCCATCCTCCCAATCGAAGGACCAAGCTCCCAACTCTATGTTGCACCTTCCATTCGGGGAAAATCTATTCTTTCTTACATTTTCTTCCATTTTTCACAGTTCAAATGGGTGAAAATTGGGTTTAACTGAAAGATCACAAGTTTTTCTAGCTAGGTAAGATGATTTCCTAGCTAAAACGGCTAGAAATCATGTATAATGGGGTTAGGATAAAAGAACAGGATGGCTTAAAGAAAACAAGATGGAAAAATGCATTGAAGAGTTGATTTTCCGACTTGTATCGTCGACTAGTGTCGCAACCTCAGATCTGGTGCCGTGACACCGAACTCGTGGCCTCTGCCTCTACCACTGCCTTACATTAGTGTGGTGGCCTCACCATCCAACACCGTAGCGCCAATGACGCTACTCCCTTTTTCAGCCTATTTTTATTTTTTTTTACATTTTCTTTTTCTTCTCTATTTACCATTATTTTCCTACGTAATAATGGTATAAATTTCACAAATTTACACCCTCAATTATCTAGAAATCAAATCAAAATTTCAATTACATCACTTATAATTTACACAAACATACTTATAATTGCATAATTTCAATTCAAACTGAATTTCATCATTAATCAACACATAATTACCAAAATTTAACACCTCAGGTGTTACAAACCTCCCTTCTTATAAAAATTTTTGTCCTTGGAACTTTCATTATCGAGCTATACTCATTTAGAACTCTACAAACTCCTCAAACATGGGAATCATACAATCATGACATATAGTCACTCGTACATAAATACATATATATCACATATTCATATACATTTTTATCATTAACACAAATATATCATCGACATCTGTACATTGCCTTATCATTCGATAGTATCATTCATCCTATTGTCATGATCAATGTCAACACAACCTTATCAAGGCTTAATCATTTTTACTCACTACATAATAAATACTAGTCTCTCACTATGCCCTAGGCAACAAAGCCTGTTAGGTCCATAGCAGCTTTCCTGCTGCCCTCTGTGGCACCCCGCCCTCATTGCTCTACGAGGACCACAAATTAACTATGCCATAACACATTTGTGCCATTATGGTACATTCATATCTCACAACATTATAATATATCTAGGCCATCCAGGCTATCATGCTATCTTCTACTCCAGAAGGTTGAAGATAATTGAGCTTTGAGTGCAAATTTGTAATCAACACAATGGAGTTGTGAAATTTTTAGAAGAAAAATTTGAATAGAAGTAAATGCTTTATTAAAACTCTTTTCTCACTTGATTGGCTTGAATTACTTAACTTGAATTGTCTCTTACTTTTCCTTTTATACTCGATTTTGAAATCTAACTGTTGGAGATGATAAAGTTCATTAAATGCAAGTGAATTACAGGGATTTTCTGACTATTGAAGTGTTCTCATGGCTTCATATCATCTATAATAAGCATGGCTGCAATGACAAAGAGAAGGCTTCATCTAAAACTCTCATCAATTAAAGTCTTACAAAATTTTGCTTTGTCCAGAATAGTAACTTTGGACTGATTAGAGACTTCGTGCAAACGATTTGGATTGGCTTCATCCAAAATCCTTTGCTTCATCCAAAATGATAACTTTGGACAAAGAAATACATGGCCATGTGAGAACTTCAACTTCATCCGAAATTAGTTTGGCATTGTCCAAAATAAAATTTTGTTCATCCGAACCTTGGCTTCACATTCTGGGACTTATTTATTTTGAACATAGAGATGCGTTGTTGATAAGCTCATGATATATCATATTTTTATATGTAAATTCATATGTTTAAGATCCTCTTTTAATATGTTTTCAGTGTTTTGTATTGATATTTAAGTGAATATTGCACTTAACAGAGTTTATTTTGTTGTAGACATGACATAAAATTTTGTAAAATAAAACTAAAGATTACAAAAGGTGTCACTTTAAACTAATTTCTAAGACTGATGGATGTGTATTTGAAAAATGTGTTAACATAAAAATTTTAGACTTTGCTTTTATGTTTCCAATTCATTAAGAATCACATGATTCTAAAATTATACAAAAAATTGATGGCTAAAATAGTGTAACTATCTTTAGAGCTTCACATTCATCTACTACTTTATCTGACAAAAGGTGTCACTTTAAGGGCCCATGACTCATAAAAGATGGATGATTCAAACAAAGTGATTAACATGAAAGTTGTATCCCCTTAAATTATTTATCTAATACAAAAAGAATTTTCAATTCTGAGTTTGTATGAGTTAGTTATGGTCAAAACAGTGTAAGCATCTCTGGTAGATAGCAACTCGGCGCTGGGGGTGCCATGGGCAGCCCATAATTTTTATGGATTTTCTGCATTGCATAGCTAGGGATTTTTTAAGGAAAAATTTAGGTTTTTTTAAGGGTACTTCTCACTTTTGTTTAGAGAGCTCTCTCTACAGTTTGGAGGCTAAATTCTTGGAGTTTTCTTGTGAAGAATAAGAAGAGATTGCAAGTAAGAAAGAAGAAGGAGAGAAGATGTTCCTCATTGTGATAATCTTGTCCAAGGGAGTTGTTTTATTTTCTCTCATGAACTAAATCTCTTTTTCTAGGGTGAAGATGTAACCCTTTATGATAATCTTTGTTATAGATTGTTGGTCATGATATTGTTTGCAATGATTTAACTTCTTTTATTGTTTGATCACCAATATTATAAATTAGATTAATTATCAAAGCATGGTTAGGTTAGACACCATATGCTAAACCATCCCTTGCATGAGAAAGATAGATGGTTAAGGTATACACCATATGCTAAACCATACTATTTTGGTTCTTATGTTCTTGAGCTTAATGGGTTTTCACCTCAATTATGCTATACACCATAAGTAATTGGAAAGAGTGAAAATGCTTGATTTTAACCGCATGCCTGATAGTAATAATCTTACTTTTAAAAGAATGAGCCCAAGTGAGGCATTGAATCCAACATTCCATTAACAAAGTGATATCATCTAGTGGTGAAATTGGATCCCTAGACTTTTACATCTTGCTACTCTTTTTGCATTATATTTAGCCATTGATTTACTTTCATTCCATTAAGTTTCTAAAACTCTAAAATTATACCAAATATTATTCCAAGTCTATTTAGTTATAAATATATTCTTTTAAGGTTAGGATAATTCAATAACTAAAATTTATTAATTCTGTTTGACCATTCTTTGTCGGATTGACCCTTGCATTATACACTATACTGCTATACATCTGTACACTTGTGGGAAATTATAATTTGAACTACCACTTGTAGACTAACTTTGCCCAAAATCATCATAGATTATACTATGTCTTGGATTCATACTTTATTGATGTCCAAACTTGGTTTCGCTTCTGTCCGAACCTTTACTTACATCCAAAACTTTGCTTCACTTTGTCCGAACTAAGTTGCACTTCATCTTAAGTATGTTTTGAAGCAGATTGTATCCGAACTTGGGAATCTATTTGATAACCTCCAGTAACATCCTAAATATGCATTTGAAGTGTCTTTTAGGCTTGATTAGTGACAGACATATCCTTCAATGGAAAAATGGGCCTTGAATGCTTGGATCTTTCATCTGAAACATTCTAGAAGTTGTTCCAGATTCCAATCAAGGGTCTTTAGTAGACATTCTTCAGGCATACTGACCTTCTTCATATATTGGCTTTGTCCTTCGTGATCTCAATTCAAAGTTTCAGTGTCATTCTTTCCCTTGAGCATTTACATTTTCTTCCTTAATAGACATAATGTTGTGGATCTTTATCATTGAGATGACCTATGTTTGCACTATCCTCTTAATTATAGTTAATTTCTCTAAATATGTTTTATACCTGTCACTACAATACTAGGGAACATAACTGTTAGTACCTTAACCATTCACTTATATGCTTTTGCTCATCATCAAAATTTGGTTGGCTAAATGCATTCATCATCAAAATCAATCCAAGTAAAGGAGGTTTAGTTCAGTAGTGAGTTGATCAATAAAATGAATAACTTTGAAGAATATGATTCAAAGAGTAATTTGGCAAATCCCATCTTATTATTCATTAAGAAAGAAAAGATTGCATATTGAATAATCATGGAAATTAAGGGGGAGAAAAGCTACTCAGAAGCAAAACAAAAATCCAAGTCTGAAAATTGAAGAGAAAGAAAAAAATGTTAAATTCTAATGTAAACTATCAGACTTGAGAAACTTGCAATGCACACTTTAGTGATCAGACCTTAGAAAGGCATGCATCCAAATATGAGAGATAGGAAATCAATGCAAAATATTTATGACTACATTTTATTATGCCACCTTGCATTGATAAATTCTTTTGTGATCAAATCCTATGTTGCATACTGATATTTACTTTTGTGGATGATTTATTCAAATATTGAAGTGCATGAATTATGATAGGAATGGATTTGCAAAGTATTTATGTCATGCCCAGACTTCCAAGGTGTGACTTATCTTTTTGCACTATTTTTCACCTAGATTTGCCCACTTTTAGGGTCGGGTATTCGAGTCCCATTGTGGAACTCAACTAGTTTCTACAGAAAAATGGATAGAATATCCCTAAATTATTAGGGTTTAACCTGTACAAACATTTATCAAAAAAATTTAATACAATAATTCCAAAGATAATTATCCACATACTCACAACCCAGAATCTGTATCACACCGTGATGGAAATAACCTAACTTATTCCAAGATACATAATATGCACATTTTTCTACTATTATGACATGCCACTCCATTAAAGTATACATCAAGGATAATTAATATAATTGTACATCACTTGAGATCTTTAAATACAAATTTACATGACATATAAATTTCTAATATAAATTATTTTATTAAAAATATGCTCTTCAATATTGGCTCAGTAATCCCAAACCTCGGTTAGGAATCTTCATTTGGCCGGTCAACTAAAAAAATTAAATAAGAAGGCATGAGTTCGGGCAACTCAGTAAGTAGACAAATGTCATAAACAATAGTTAATCCATAATTAACACATTTCATGTGCAATAATCTATATTCATCATTATAATTAACCAAAAATGGATAGATATTCATCAATAAATACCACATATAGAAATCCATGATATTTCACATTGAACAAATCTTCAAATTTAACATACAACAAAGGGATCTTCTCTATCCCTCATATTAAGCATTCACACTAAACCAAACAATAATTTTTAGTCAAACATGGGATATCCACTATCCTCAACCAAAACATACATGCCTAAATTCATAGAAATGGACTAATCCCCATGCATTTAACAAACATGCTTAGATTTCAAACAAACGGGATATATATTATCCTTATCCATCCAATGGAAACAAATGCCTACTTACCTTAGGCCTCTGGCTTCAAACCATTCTTCAAGTTTTATGCTTTTTTATCCTTCTCAGATCATCCTATACAGGATAATAATCCCAATCATGTACAATTGAAACTCTTAATTCATTCCAATCCAATGAATTCTCATTTCTAGATATTATGAGTGCGTAACCTTAACCACGAAGCCAATTATAACCATTAATTCTGTATCAAATCATTAACACTCTATTACATTCATTAGTGTTTTTCAAGTGATTTTATTTCTAAAAACAATTCCTTACCATATAACATGAATCATACTTAAACAACTTAGAATTTATTTAATTAAGCTGTGAATACAACTAATTCAGGATTACATAGCCCAAACCCAAAAACCTTCTTTAATCCTCAACTAGGTACAATCAATTATTCAATTCCATTGGTCCAAATCAACCTAAATAATCCTCAAAACATTATAAATCATATATTAAACCTTTCTTTCATGATAATTTCACAAAATTCATGAAATTCCATAATTTTTGCTATTCACAAAAACCCTATCATGGCAAAAATCGTGATTTCTTATGCCAAATCATTCCCAATACCTCATTAAGCATGTATAAATTAGGTTCCCCATAATTTCAACATCAATTTCATCATTTTCTCCAATTTCTAAAAATTTATAAAACCCTAGTTCAGCCAAAATTCAAATTCAGATGGGGAAAACAAACTTACGCTATGAATTAAGCATGACTAACACCCATAGATGAAGATCCAAGCTCCATGTTCCCATTGGCATCTTCCATTTGAAGAAAATTAGCTCTTCTTCCGTTGCTCATTATGAAAACATCAAAAACCAAGTGCTTGAGTGATTACTCATCTGAATCATCATATTCCCTAGCTAATCAAGCAAAGAATTTAGCTAAACAGGGTCTAGGGACTTGAGAATGGCGTTAGGGAAGAAGAATGGAATGGAAAATGAAAGACTAAATGGGTTTCAAGCTTAAAAAGTTAATTTTTTTGGGTATTTTGGGGTGCCAGTGAACCCTTTCCACAGTAGAGAAAAGCCTTGCCATGGCAAGGTCTTGTTGAATGGCTAAAATGTGAAATTTTGGAGCCTTGCCATGGCAGAAAATTGTCTTGTTGCCACAAGGTCTTGCTGGATGCCAAAAAAATGTGTTTTTTGGAGGCTTGCCATAGTATAAAATGGCCTTGCCATTGTAGAGAAAAGCCTTGCCACGGCAGAGAAAAGCCTTGTCGTGGCAAGCAAATTTTGTCCCAATATAATATTAATATTTTGAGCATAACTTTTGCATATGATGTCCAAATGACCTAATTTTTAAGCCATTAGAAAGATAACTTCAAGGGATATAACTTTTATATAACAACTTTTTCCAAAATCAGTTCACAAAAATGTCCAAAAGTTTAATAAATTTGACCCATCTTATTCATCTTGTTATTTTTTAGTCATTTGGAACAATTTTGGTGTAGTAGTCATTACTTCCTCATGTGATATCAGAATTAAGTTATTTGTATTCCATTGGATATATAATTTAATTATATATAACTTTTATGTTGAACACTTTTTCAAATTAGTCCATTATCCATATCAAAATTCAATCACAATAATCCCTTTTTCAAATTTAACATTTTCACCTATGAAAGATCACTATAGCCCCCTTTTTACATAAAAAATTTTAATTCTCCCAATAATCACTTCCAACATATCACATACATGAAATAAATTATGTTCATACCATTCACTACCTCATTTGAGGTCAATTATCAAAAATTACCTATTCAATTATTTTTTAACTGAATTTTCTACTATAAGTGACTCTATAGGCCATTTTCATTCCAAAATGCATCCAAAACTCAAACCGATGTTTCACACACATTAAAATATGTCTAATGACTAGTTTAGATCCTTTGTATAGCTCAAATATATGCTTTTTGTCAAACTCACCTATTGAGTTCTTTTCACATAATTTTCAACTTAATAGTTCAAAATTCCAAAATTATCTCAAAATTTTGATTCAATATCTCATACATATCATATTATACATAATAAGTATGCTACATTGGTCATTCAAGTCATATACATGACTTTACTTAAAATCATTACTTGGGTTCATGTCACTCCATTGAATCTTCCATAGCAATTTCTTTTTAAAACACTATGTATCACATCAATTCCTCACTTTACCCCAAATTTCAGCACCATAGTTGTTACAACTTATGAGCACATAAGGATATACAAAGGCTTATGGATTTCAAAAGATATTTGAATGAGTGTGGTCAAAATGAGCATGAAAAGTGATATCCAATGTATTGATGATCAAGGAATTTTAGATTGCTCCACTTTGTTCAAGTTCTATAATGAAATGCCTTACATATATTAATAATGATGCTTCTTGCAATTCTAATCATGGATAAATTAAAGAAGTATCTTCATGAAAAATCATTGAATCAAGCATTGCATTTAACTATCATTAATGATCCAAGGCTTAGACTAGAAGAAATTAGCACTACTGAAAATATTTCTAAAAATTTGCTAACTTCTGAGCATGTGAATTCAAGGAACTTGAGAAAGCTTTAGAAATGTTACAATTCACATTTTATCATATAAGAGAGTGATATAAAAAGAGGAAGAGTGGTTTGATTTTGATAAAATATCATAGTGAACTCCATCTAGGTGATAAAATATACAAACCTTTGGAAGATGATGACCTTATCTTGGTAAATAGGCCTCCATCTATGCATTAAGTTTCAAATATTACATCTTTAGTTAAGGTTCCTCCTATGGATTCAATTATAGCAACAAATCACCTTTATTGAGCACCTTTTGTGATAGATTTTGATGGAGATTGTTATATTTGTCACTCCATCATTATAACACTTGTGGCGATTGAAATCTACTTATGTGAAAGTGGGTAGAGTTTACTCTATGAATTTAATAAATTTCACTAATTTGAGTTACATAAAGCTAATGAGAAGAAAACGAACTAAAATAGTGAAATTGAGCAAAGGCACGATTATGATATATATGAATGACCTAATATGATTATCATAGATATTGTGATGTGTGGGGAATCTTGGTTTAAGACTTAGATGCATTTTATATTGAAAATGGCATATGAAGTCATTTATTGCAGAAAATTTAAAGAAATTTGGTTAAAAACAACTGAATGAGTGCTTTTGGAAATTGAATTTAAATAAAGTGGTAAATATCATCAACATGTTCCATTTCATGCATATGATCTGTGGGAAGTAATCTTGTTAGTATATGAAGTGTTTGATATAAAATGAGGCTATGGATGATATTTCATAAGTGTCAATTTTGATTTTGAATACCATTTGTAATGAATGGGTTATCAATTGAGGTTGAAGTGAGATTTAATTTCTTAAACAAGAATTTTAATAGGATTATGCATAATAGTAATGAAAAATGAAAAGATTAAAATTTTAGTGATGATAGATGAGAGAAAAAGTAAAAAGTTTGGAAGAAAACTAAAGGAGCATAAGTGTGTATTATTAAAATGCTGAATTTGAAAAAGGGATCATTGTGATTGATTTGTGACATGGATAATGGACTAATTTAAAATCATGTTCAACATAGAAGTTTTATATCATGAAATTATTTGTCCAAATGGAAAAAAAATTACTCAATTCTGATGTCATATGAGGAAGTTATGACTAATATACCAAAACTATTCCAAATGGCTAAAAAATAACAAGATGAACAAATTAGGTTATTTATCCAAAATTTTGACATGTTTTGTGGCTTATTTGGAAAACATTATTAGCATTAACATTATATACCTTGAAGTTATCTTTCCAATGCCACAAAAATTAAGTCATTTGAACATTGTATGTAAAAGTTATGATAAAAATACTAACACTATACTAGACAAAAAGACCTTGCCAAGGTAAGGCTATTCTCTGCCACAGCAAGGCCTTAGAAAATTAACTTTTGGACAAACAGCAAGACCTTACCATGGTAAGGCAATTTTTTTATCATGGCAAGGCCATTTTCTGCCATGGCAAGGCTTCAGAAAATCATGTTTTAGCCTATCTAGCAAGTCCTTACCGCGACAAGACTTTCCCCTACCATGGCAACAGTCTTGTGGCGCATCGAAGTACAAAAAAGTCCAATTTCTTAAAGCCTTTGCCCATCCCATTTTTTGTTTCATTCTTTTTTTTTCTTCCATACACCCCAAACTCATGCTCTAGCTTTGTCCAACCGAAAGTCATGCCTTTTCAGCTTGGGAAATCCCTTGTTTAAGTGGAGAATCATGCAAGCATGCCCCTAAGCTTGAGTTTTAGGAAGCGCCAATTTCTTGCAAATGGAAGAGACTAATGGCAGCTATGGGCATGGATTCTCATTCATGAATAGAAGACACATATATTTCATGGTAAGTTAATTCTATTAAACAAATTTCTAATTTTTTTATTAATTAGGGTTACATGTGAACTATAAATAGTAACTTTTTAGGCTAATCAGTGAGGATTCATGTGTAAAACCATAGTGGAAATGATTAATCCATGCATAATAATGGTTTAGAATGGAATTGGACAAGAGAATTTGGGGTTTGCTCTATTAGGGTTTGAAGTAAACTATGAACAACAATTTTTGAAAGAATTTGATATGGATTGATGTGAGAATTGTGGGGAAGAGATTAATTGGTTAATTGTAGTATTTTTTACATGCTTTAGATATGAGAAAATTGAATTATGTTATGATCCATGAAAAAATAATAATCTAATTGAATAGTAATTTGGGGATTCATATATAATGACATTATGCAATAGTTGGAATGAATTAGGAACTCAATTAACTTAGTATTATGGCGAATTCAATGTTGATTGGATTATAAAGTGATTATGTATAACTGGAAATGGAATTTAGAGGTAATGTCCAAATGAAAATGTTAAATTAAGCGATGTATGTTACATGTTTCACGAATTACTTTAATAAGAAACAAAGTGGGCTTGAATTTGTCATACATATGATATATGCAGGGCTAATTGAACTTGGATTTGGAATCAAAGAATTTAAAGAATTATTCTGGTGCGGTGCTATGATTCTAAAGTAATGTTAGTAGGCTTTTTCTTTTGGCTATATTAATTATTTCATTTGTTTAACCAAGCATTTGTGTTTTGGTTGGTGATAGTGCATATCCCATATTTCTTTATTTTTAACATGTATTTGGATGGAATTACTTAATGTTTTGTTTTTGGGAAGGTTATTTGATTGTTGAGGAATAGTGAGAATGATTTATAGAAATGATATTATGATTTGTAGAAATTGATAA
>JAYJMB010060368.1:0-26578 GCA_036873735.1 Pouteria campechiana | reverse complement strand
AATTGTATTGTATTTGAAGGATTCAAATGATGTATAATAAGATATAATGGCATGTCTTAGTGATTTAATTATTAGTTTGTTAATGAATTTTTAAGGATGTAGATTGCCATCATGATTCTACCTAGATTTTGAGCTGTGGGTAAGTGTGTGTGTTTTAGAATTTACATTGTGGATATATTTATTTTTATAAATAATTATACAGGTTAAACCCTAATAATTTAAGGGATACATTGTTCATTTTTTTGTAGAAACTAGCTGAGTTCCATAATGGGACTCGAGCACCCCACCCTAAAAGTAGAGAAATTGAGGTGAAATCTTAGTGTAAAATGATAAGTCGCGCCTCAACAGGTGGGGCATGACACTACGCCTTCTAGATTCGTTTATAGCTCTCTATAGACAAATCAATAGACAAAGTCAATTCGTCTGCTATGAAGAAACCTTGTCTACACTATCAAGAGTTGTTTGTAAATTTCAATAGACAAAGACAATACTACTTCATCTGGTGAACAGTGAGAAAAGAACTTCATCTGTTACTTACAACAAACAAACTAGAAGACGAATCGCTTCACATTTCCAAAGAAGGGTGCTTAACATTTCTTAGCTCTTTACATAGCACACCATCATATTATATACTTATGGATTAAATATTTCTCTAGCTTTCTTAAACTTCTTTGAATTCACATGCTTAGAAATCTGCAACTTTTTAAATATATCTTTATGAATTCTGGTTTCTTCTAACCTAAATTTTAGATCATCAAAAGCATTCAAATTTCTATGCTTAATCCTAAGGAGCTTCATGAAAAATTCTTCTTAATTCATCTGAGATCAGATTTGCAAGAAAAATCATTATCTCTTCTTATAAGGCATCTCATTATGGAACTTAAATAGAGTGGGGCAATCTAAAATAGATATCACTTTTGATGCTCACTCAGACTACACTCATTCAATTATTTTTAGAAATTAATAAGCCTTTTGTATATCCTTATATGCTCAATATGTAATTTTGAAAATCAATTCATACTATAATTTATGCACCTTATCAATTGAACAAATCATCCAAGAATCATATTTCAGTATTCAACATGGGATTTGATCACCAAAGAATTTTATCAATGCAAGGTGACACTTTTAGGTAAATCCTTGTACTTTTGGAGTAAGATTTGAAATTGTGTTCAACATAAAGGTTGTCGCCTTTTTTCTTATCTTTTTAATGCATTAAAAATCATATTATTCTGATTTTTTATGAGAAGGTTATGGCTATAACGCTGTAGCTATCTCTAGTAGCTAGAACTTAGTTTGAAATTTCCCCTTGTCAAAAGGTGTCACTTTAAGGCTCAATGAATCCTAGAAGATAGATGATTCAGTAAAATTGATAAATATAAAAGTTATATCCCTTTAAATTATCTACCATTGAATTAAGAATCACCTAATTTTGAATTTGTAAGAGAAAGTTATGATCAAAATACTAAATGCTGCTCCAGATGATGGGAGAATTGCAGAAAACAACTTGGGATGAATCAGACAACCCATATTATTTAAATTTCCTTATCATATAAATTCAAGTTGTATATGCTCAAATATCCTTACAAATATTATGATCATGAATGGTGGGAATAATAAATAAGATGCAGTAATTTATAACATAAGCATAACTTTTAAGCATTCGCCAAGATTTAAGTTATTCTGTTAATTATTTTTAGTCTTATGAATTCAAGCCTTAATGATAATTACAGAAGGAATGGCTAGGCATGAAATGCCTATTCAAGACCTTAAACTATGAGGTTTCCCAAATAGGCTTGACTATGCCTTGGGACAATAATTATTTTAAGGATTAGTTATTTTACATATCAATTTAAATTTTCATAATGATTTAGTTCAGAAATAATGAATTCATATCCATTCAAATTTAAGGCAATGAATTTTAGAGATATGTAAAATGTATAAACTAGTAAAGCATAGATATCATTCATTAAATAAATGTATCAAGTTGGATAACTTATCTCATTTATCGCTTCCATGTAGAATTTACAGTTAAGCTCATAACTGGAGTTGTTAAGCCTAATTCCTCATTTCAACACTTGCAGTTTGGAATCATTTTTCAGACAGAGTATCTGTCGAACTGTCCATTTGTCACTCTATGCATTTCATCTTTTAATTCATATAAAATGAATACTAGACAAATCTAGTTAGTGCAGACAAATCATCTCTTCATGCTGTTTGTCTCTTAATTCATCTGAGATAAGTAACAAACGAATCCTTGAGGTGCAGATGACTCGTAGAGGCATAGACGAATCATCTCTTCATGTTCCCAGACAAAGTTGATTATTCATCTATAGCTTACTTATGATAGACAAAGTCCATTACATCTATGTTGCTCTGTATTTGTCTTAGATGAACTTCAGTTTGATGGACGATGATTGACTCGGTTGCTTCCTTTTTCTTTCTTTAGCTGGAAGTGTGGATCGAGAACATGACATAGATTTTTTATCATTCTCCTTCTTATAAGTACTCATTTCAAGCTATTCCTGCATAGACTTAAAAGATTCTTACACTTTTTCTTTCACTAGCAAAATCAATCAAATTTGAGCTTTATGCAACAATATAATCAGTGCAATTCCTTTTTATTATGAAATAGTATGTAGTTCAGAATCTAGATAGCTCAGCAAAATAGAATGCACTTCATCATTTCGGATGGATCATTTATTACTTAATTTGTTGGCTTCTTATACGAATGTTTTCCTTTTCCTAGGTGTCTCTAAAATTTGTTTCAGTTTTGGTATTTTTACTCTTCCTTTACTTATGTCTCTTTTTAGATATTGTTAGTTTAAGACTATTTATTTTCTAAATACTTACATTTTTCTTACTTCCTGATTATTTTAAGAGTTTTACTTTATATTTTTCAAGGTTTTATTAATCCTCTTGTGAATTCTATATTCTCCTACATGAATAAATAGAGGATGTATGAATTACATTGTAAATGTATCTTTATTTTTATATATGTACAGTTAGTTAATCAATTAAAATTTTAAGTTTAGCTTTTAATTTTTGTTGATGTACAAATGAAGTATAAGGATAAATAAGCAGACATGTGCAAGTATAGTTTCAAAGTTTAATTCTAATTAATGAAGGTATTCAAACAAGATTGTAATTGTAAACTCTATTTCTCGACATCGTATAAATGAGATATAAAAATTCAGAGAATAAACTTTGATTTATAATAATGAAGATGCAGATAACTAATCAGATATAAGCAATCAAAAATAAGAATGTAAATATTTTGAAAGTAAATTTATTTCTACAAACTTATAAGTAGACAAATAATTAATTGAAAGATTGAGCATGAATACTTATTAACAAAGGAACGTACGAAAAGAAATGTGCAAGTGAAAAATTCGAAAATTTAGATAATGACACATTTAATAATGGTATTTGAGTTTAGGTGTCATACCTACACATATCTTTCCTTTTTATTTTGAAGGAACTTGGCATTTCATTGGGTTTTTAATTTGTTTCTTCAAACCAAGTCTCCATTCACTTTCTTCTTTTTTAGGAGCACATTTTCTCTTTTCTTAGATTTCTTGCACTCAAGTTAGTCTTAACAATAATGCAAATAGTGTGTGAGTGCAAAGTATTTTTGTCCCTTAATAATTTATCTTTGGCTTGTCTAAAGATTTCTTATATTAATCTATAAGCCAAGATGTCCTTACAAATGGTGGGATAGAGAGCATATTATGAGTTGTTAACACTTTTAACTCTGCTCACATTTCATCCTCACTTATGCCAATGAAAATGATTTTCCATAGTTGGAGGTTATTGGCCATAAGATGTATTTCCAATCTCCTCTTCCTTTGTGTATAATCGGATCTATCATAATATGGAAGTTAGGAGGTGAAGTATCCTTCAAAAAACATAGAGGATGATAGCATTGGGTAAGCCATGCAAATCTCTACAATTAGTTATGTAGCCCACTCTGATATGACTTGTAAGTTCCCAAAGTATTACTTAACCCAAGAGGGAGGGATGAATTGGGTATATAAAAATTTATTACTTAACCCTTATTAGACTATTTCCCTCTTTTCATGCTTGTGTGTGATGTAATATAAAGTAAATGACAAACCGTAAAGTGCATGAAGGATAAAGCAGTCACACACAAACAACATTATTTTTATAGTAGTTTGGGAACCCCGTCCCTACATCCACTCTTCTAAGAACACATATTCATTGTGCCTTGGATTTCACTATACCCCATACAATGGAAATACAATGGCGTCTCCGACACTCTTCTAGATTCCAGCTTTAGGGGGCATAAACAAGTGTCCTTAACACTCTTCTGGATTCTAGCTCTAATGGGCGTAAACTAGTGTCCCTGATACTCTTCTAGATTTTAGCTCTAGAGGGCACAACTTTGGTTCTATGAGATAACCAAAAACTCTACCTTTGTAGATATTTTGTGTACATGAATATGCTTCTGACTAGGCAGATAAGCACACACAGTTTAAGCACAAATTCAAATGATAAACAATAAGCGCATTACAGTGATTTTGAACTCCCTTGATGTGATGATGATGTGTTGTTGAAGCTTTCTGATCTTTGTAGCACTTGGAGTGAAAACACTTGGGAGACTTAAATGGGTGTCTTGTAGATTTATTCACTTTTATCATTTAGAACCTTCAAGCTCCTTGATGATCCTTTGGGAGAACTAGATCTTTGAGTAACTCCTTGTAGCAGATAAGATCTCCATTGGATATATTAAAGAATTAGGCCTTGAATAGATAAACAAAATGAAGCTCTTAAATGATATTTGAAGGTTAAAGCTCTTGGCCTAGGGATATAAAGATTTGTGGAAGGTGTCAGGCTCAATCCCTTTTTCTTCTTCAACTCCTTCTCCCCACTTGAAACATCCCAACATAACTCTTTAAATAGCTTTCCTCAAAAATCTGACCATTGGAGAAGATGGGTTCCATTGAATGCAGAGAACAAAAGTAGATGAGCAGCATTAATGTAGAAGAATGTTTGAGGTTTCCATCCATTGAATGCATTGTCTTATGATTGGCTCTTAATCTCTTGGAAAGCCTACAACCTGGTTCTTGACATGAAAGGAGACTATTGCACCAAAGCAGGAAGATTTTTGCGTGGCATTAAATCTTTGACACTTTGAAAATAGGAACTTTTAATGTAGCGTAGCTGCCATAGCACGGGTACTATTGCACAGTTATTGTAGCAAGTCACTGTAGCTCCACTTCGTCTAGAGTAAGTAGCAGACGAATAGTTGTCTGTTGGTTACTGTAGCAGATTTAGCATAGCAACATTACTGTAGCAGATAACTTTAGCACCGTATCCCTTTACTATTACTCATCTGCTAATGAAACTTCATCTTTTTGAACTATTGCAGAGTTACTATAGCATCATTTACAGTATCAGATTACTATAGCAAATCACCATAGCACTTTGTCTGTTGCTTCTACTTTGTCTAATGCTTCTACTTTATCTATTGGTTATTGTAGCAGGTTATTATAGCAAATTACTATAGTAATTCACCCGCTACTTTGTCTGATGCTTTTGGTTTGTCTGCTACTTCAAACCTTGTCTGTTGCTTCGAACTTCATCTTCCACTTTGACTTCCACAAACTTTGTCTTCCACTTCTTCTTAGATGAACTTTGTCTTCATTTTCCACTTCATTGGTTACTTCAAACTTCATCTTCCAGTTTATCGTAGACAATCCACTTCGTCTATCACTATTGCAATACTGTAGCAAAATTACTATAGTAGCGAACCTACACTTAAAAATTTCTTCACTTTTTTCACATTTTTAGCTTAATATTTTTCATCATATTTTCCAAAACAATATAGTTATCCATAAGTAATTTGCATAAGTTGTACTGCATGGATATGTAATCATGATTTTATATCTATAAGCTCATTTACGCACAATTTCTTTTTCATTCAAGAAGATATCTCTTTAAGGCACTTTTAACATATGATCTAAGGCATGATAAATAAGGTTGAAAATAATGTGGATCAATATGATTTTTTTCTAGACTTATATTAAGATGTATATGCTTTCATAAGTGATATTCTAATAAATCACACATTTTTCAAACATATCTTTCTTCATTTCAAGTTTTCTATATTAGAAACATCATTAGCATAAATTAAGTCTTAAGACAAGTTTAGTTGAAATCATCAAAATCATACAATAATCCCAACAAATTATGACTTGAGTTATGCTAATGGTATTTTTGCTAAGATTCTATAATTTATAGGAAACTTTAGAGGAAGAAAAGACATGTTTCGAACTTCAAAGTTGCTTTAGAGGACATTTCAGAGGCTCTGAAGGTCACAGTCAGTATGGCAATTGCTTGTGGTATCACTTGCGAGGTTGCAACTGATTTGCCTAGCCCCTCAGCTTCTGGGAGATGCGTTCTCACTAGCGGTCACAACCAGTACAACGGCAACCAACGATAGCTCCTAGGGCACAATTGATTGGCCCAACCACCTACGGTAGCACCTGCCGCTCCAATGGTTGGAAATCCAAATGCTGTGATAGCTATATTTTGACGTGGTCTTCTACAAAACGGTCCAATACCTCTCTAGAATCTATAAATCAAAGATCTTTTGAATGAAAACAAGAAGCTTGAGGGTTCCAAGTGCTAAATAAGAAGCAAACATCAGGTAACCCATTCAAGTTCTCATGTGCATTCACTCCAAGGTGCTGCCATTATTAAGGAGCTTCAAGGCCACATCATTACCATCTTAGGGAGTTCAAATTCACTGTAATATGTTTAACATTTTATCATTTATTGATGAGCTTAAACTGTGTGTACACTTAGGCCTAGTTAGAGGCATTCTCTTGTGCACATTTATATTGTTGTAGAATTACTTGTTAGCTCTTTAAAAGCTAGGTTGTAGAGTTGGTGGTGAGCTCAGAGAGAAACCATCATTATATGAGTTGGTGGTGAGTTCATGAAAACTAACATTATAGAGTTTTTGGTTAACTCCGGAAACCAATGTGTGATTCCATAGGTGATAGTGTAACCCAAAGTTGGGAAAACATTTGAGAGTGGATTAAGTGCTAAGAGGGGCCCAAACCATTATGATCCTTGTGTTTTTATTGTTTTGATGCTTGTGTGTTTTTATTGCATCTTATTTCTACACTTGTAAACCTACTAGTTTTCCCAACACTATTTGAATTCCAACTTTGCCATACACCCTACGTACCACTATAGGGTCAAACCCAACAATTGGTATAGGATCGAGCCCCTTAACCAATTCTCCCAAAAGCTTGAGCTGTTAGGGAATAGAGACTTAATCCATATATCCTACCAGTGAAGAAATCAGACATACGTTGTGTAGCCAGTGGGCATGAGGGACTTTGCAAGACATAGTGCCTCGGCAGGTGGAGCGGTTAGTTCACAACGACATGGGAGGGGGCCCCCTTTTTGTTGCATATACCACTAACTTAAAGAGAGCTTGCTAGTCCCATACCCAACAATTTGCCCCCTAACAAGTACCTTGGGATTCAAACCAACGACCTCGCTCTGATACTAGATTGAGGATCGAGCCCCTTAACCAATTCTCGCAAAATCTTGAGCTATCAAGGAATGGAAACTTAATCCATAAATCCTAATAGTGCAGAGCCTAGTCATATCTTGTGCAGTCGATGGGCATGAGGAGCTTCACAAGGCATAATCCTTGCAAGTGGGATGGTTAGTTCCCTATGACATGTGCGGGTCCACCCTTTATTGCATGTATCGCTGACTCAAAGGGAGCTTGTTGGTCCCATACCAAACAACATCTCTATGAAAATTCTAAACTAACCAAGATGCATTAAGAAAAAGGAATTAATGTTATTACATAAGACTCATGGATACCTCTATCTCATAACAATCTTATGATATTTAATTATGGTCTAATTTAATTATTACTTCTTAGTCTCAAATTGAATCACAAATTACATAGAAAGGGTGTGCACACTTTCACAAGCTTTCAATTCATATTAAATACTCAACATAGATGGTGAATAAACATAAAATTGAATTAAACTGAATTAAATTGAATATTCATAATCTAACTACATTGTTGCTCTAGAACAAAATTTTAGTTCAAAATGGAACTAAAAGAAATCAAAAGCATTGTCTTAATCACAATCGAGAAAAGAAAAAAAATTAAAAATATAAAAAATTGATATGAGAATGAATTGTCTTCAAGTTGCACTCTCTTCTCTTCATAGCAATCTTCCTTCAAAAATTTCCACTTTTGCACAAAAGATCTTGTCTCCCTTGCTAGCCCACTTTCTCCTCCCTTGTTTTATATTTTAAATCCTCTTTAAATAACCCAATTTAGGGTTAAGTTGCTCCTCCATACATATTAGAACTATAGCCTTTGTAAAAATTATTAAATTTCCAAAAATGTTAACTTTTTTCACTAACTGGGCACCGCAACGCCCAAATCTCTATTTGGAACGTCCACATGCCAGTGCCCAACTATTCACCAAGAATAATATTAGTATTTTGACCATAAATTTCTCCTACAATATCAAAATCACACAATTTTTAATGTGTTAGAAAGATAAGAACAAGGGATACAACTTTTATTTTGAACACGTTTTCCAAATTTTCCTTCATCTATGCCAAAAATTGACTACAAGTTACAATTTTGTCATATTCAGCTCCCTTTTGATAGGTTTTGATGCCTGAAATACAAACTAACTCAATTAAGTAAAATATTTAATCAAATGTGATTACAAACCGATAAAATCATGTTAATTGAGGACCAAAACATATAAATTTAGATATCTCACATATGACAAATTATGAGCATATCAAAGTGGTGATTAAAAAGTTTTCAAATCTTAGAGAATTGACAACTAGATACTTTTGAACAAACTTGTGACTAATAGAGGAGAACTTAGAGGTATTGGCTTGAAGGACCAACCTTATTGTTTGAAGATTCTATCCAAACTTACCAACTTTGTGCACTCCATAAATTGAGAAGGGTGAGTGCTCAAAGATCATAAGAAAGAGTAGAAGTTCTAGTATTTGAAACTCTAAGTACCATACAACTAACACTCATTCTACTACAAGTATTTTAGATTCAATTTACCATTATTGTAACTGTATTAGACATAAAATTTATCAATGCACTTTGCAAAAGCAAGGGGAAGAGGGTGCAAAGATAATTTGGAGACTTAAAAGAGTATCCTTGAGACCTCAAGGAACCAAGAGGTAGTGGGTTCCTAAAGATTTTGCTACTAACTCACATAGACCCAAGGTTTGAGTACTAAAGAGATAAATACTAATAAATTCTTGTTTGTATGTAGGCTTTAGAGCTACAATTGTGAATCAATGGTATATGGACAGTGGTTGTTCACATCACTTGATGAGCACCAAGAGCCTAAATAATAAATTTTTTGATTTGGAAATAATGGAAAAGGTATCATCAAAGGTAAAGGAAGAATGAGTTCTCCAATTTCAACCTTCATTAATTATAGTAATCTGTAGGGGGTCTTAAACATAATCATATGAGTATTAGCCAACTTTGTGATAGAGGTCAGAAAGTTGTATTTGAATCTTCTATATGTAGTTGATTAGATATAGATGTTTCTATTGTATTTAGAGGACCAAGGCATGAAAATATATACATGATTAATCTATAAAAGCTGATTGGGAAATGCCCAGTAACTATGGACAATGATCTATGGGTATGACACAAGAGCTAGGACATGACCAAATGAAATCATTGAAAACCTTGTGTAAAAATTACTTAGTTGTTGGTTTACCCAAGTTAAAATATGACAAAGATAGAATTTGTAAATTTGTCACCTCAATTAACAAAGGAAGGCATACTTTGAACCCAAGAATTGTATTTCAAATTCTAGACCTCTTGTACTATTGCATATAGATTTGTTTAAGCCATCTAGTATGCATATTCTTGGAGGAAAGAAATATGCTTTTGTTATTATTGATGACTTTTTAAGATTTACTTGGGTAATATATCTTTCAAGTAAGGATAAGACATTTTCTTTATTTTTTTTGTATTTTCTAAAAAGTTACAAAATGAGAAACAAATAAAAATTATGTCTATTAAAAGTGACCATGGTGGTGAAAAACTTTGTGAGGATTATGGAATTCACTACAACTCCTCTGCACCAAGGACTCCCCAACAAAATAGTGTTGTTGAAAGGTTAAATAGAATTTTACAAGAATGGCTAGAGCCATGCTTATTGAGAATGGATTACTTAAGCATTTTTGGGTTGAAATGGTTAGTATAGCTTGTCATATTATTAATCATATTTATATTAGATCAATTCTCAAGAAGACACCGTATGAGCTTTGAAAACGTAAAAGGCCTAACATCATACTTTCATACCTTTGGTTGCACTTGCTATATGTTGAATAATGTGAAAGATTACCTTGGGAAATATGAGGCCAAATCTGATGAGGCTATCTTTCTTGGTTCCTCATATCTAGTAGAGTCTTTAGAGCCTATAATAAGAGAACTCTTATTATTAAAGAATCTATGTATGTTAAATTTGAGGAATATGGCTTACCCCTAAGAAAAGGACTTGAGTATAGCAATGATGAAGAGAATATGAACAAATACATGAAGAACAAGGAGATTTATGCATAATATGTGTGGGCACTTTATTTTCATTTATTACATTGAACCATCTTAACATTGCTGAGGTTTTAATTGATAAAAATTGGATAACTACATTGAGTTGCAAGAAGAACTAAACTAATTTAAGGGGACTAATGTTTGGTGCTTAGTGGGCCAAAATGATCAATTTATGAGTGGAACTAAGTGGGTATTTAGAAATAAATCGGATGAGTCTGGTCTAGTAATTAAAAATAAGGTAAGATTGATTCCTAAGGGGATTGGGAAAGCATTGATTTTGAAGAGTCTTATGCCCCTATTGCATGGTTTGAACCAATTAGAATGCTTTTGGCATTTACATCTTATAGGAATTTCAAGCTTTTCTAAATGAATGTCAAGAATGCATTCCTGAATAATGATCTTAATGAAGAAGTGTATGCTAAACAACCTGTTGGATTTGAAAGCATTGATCAACCAAATCATGTGTATAAATTGTTTAAGATATTGTATGGACTAAGACAAGCTCTCAAAGTTTGGTAGGAAAGACTCATTAGTTTTCTTTATGAACAAGGATTTCAAAGAGCTAAAGTAAGTATTACACTATTCATTACTAGTGTAGGTAGTGGTTACTTCTAGTTCAAGTTTATTTGAATGATATTATATTTAGTTCTACTAATGGAAGCTTATACAAGGATTTTTCCAAGTGTATGTAGGTCAAGTTTGAAATGAGGATGATGGTGGAGCTAAATTACTTTGTCAAAATGTAAATCAAGCAAGAAAAAGTGGAACCTTTATCTGCTAATTAAATTATACAAGGGAGATGCTCAAAAATTTTGGAATGAAAAAATCAAAGCTAGCATCTACTTTAGTCAATGCTACTGCAAGATTAGACAAGGATGAGTAAAGAAAAATGGTCAACCAAAAGTTTTATCAAATTATGATAAGTGCAATTCTTTACTTGACTTGTAGTAGACCTAATATTTTGTCTAGTTTATTCATGTGTGCTAGATTTCAGCCCATATTCTAGCTGATAAGAGAATCTTTAAATATCTATTAGATACACCAAATCTAAGTTTGTAACACACAAAGAAATCATCTTTTAATTTAATTAGAAGCTGAAATGTAGAATTTGTTGAATATAAGGTAGATAGAAAAAACTCTAGTAGAAAATACCAATTCTTAGGAAGTATGTTGATTTCACTGTTCTCTAAGAAACATAACTCAGTAGCTTTTTCAATGGCTGAAGCTAAGTACACAATAGCTTGTAGTTACTATGCTCAGGTATATTTGTTAAACTATGGCTTGAATTCCAAAGACATGCCAATGTGTTGTGACAATATTAGTGTTATCAATTTAACAAAGAATTCAATCATGTGTTTATGATATAAACATATTGAGATTATGCATCATTTTAGTTGTAATTATGTTCAAAATCATGATACATGTCTTGAATTTGTTCCTTCATTTGATCATGATGTTGATATTTTCACAAAACCTCTTATTGATAAAAATTTTACAAAATGAGATGCCAACTATGTCTTTTGGATCTTTTTGCCTAATAACATGCTTGATTTGGATGATGAATCTTTAAACTTTCATTTGTATATCATGTTTTTTACATAATTTTCTTGAAATTTCATGATTTTAACATTCTTCTACTTTTTAATCAATGATCCTTCAAATCATTATTTGAAGGGAGTCATTTCATTTAGAAGAATACATTTTTCTTTCGAAGGAACATGAAAAATGCACTTTCTATGTCATCTAGTGAACCATTCAACTATATTCTGACAAACAATATTCAATATATGAATTATCTATCTCAAAACTTCACTTTTTGTTTGATCCATTGAATGATCTGGCAAATTATATGGTCATTTGCATTTGATAGATTTTGAAATACCTAGTTTAAAAAAGCAAAAATATATGCCATTTCATATATCTTTTGAATCCTTACCTTTTCAAGGATTTCCTTTGCAAGAACCTCCTCCAATCACCCTGAATCTCTCTCAATCTTCATAACTTTCCAAAATCTTCTCCCATGGCTCCCAAAACTTGACAAGGTGGTGTGTGTGTGGTGGTGCCTCAACCTCTACTTCTCCCTCGGCGATGCAGGAACGATGAACCAAGCATTGATTTGGTAGAGATGCACCTAGAGATAGAGGTTTGCTAATGGATTGGAGCACTACCTACTTTAGGAAGCAATTTGATCTTGAACTTTATGGGACGGATAAATTCAAAATAAAGGTAGTACATAGCAAAATTATTTATTTTGATTTTCTATAAATGAAAAGTTTTGATTTAATAGATATTATTAGGGGTGGGTTGATATTTTATCCAATTCAAACCATGACATGAATTCACATGTTAAGAGGAAAGATATTGTGATTAGTATTGAGAGGAAGGACAACGAGTCTTAGTTGATATTTTCAATCTCCCCACAAAAGAAAATGATCTCCTTGTTCCATCAAATGGGTATATTTTCAAAGAATTGAAAGACATGACATAATTCTAGATGTTCAAAGGGACATTAAGCAAATACAATTTCCCCTCAGTCAATGAGTTCTAAGATTGATTATTGGGCATTATCTTGTATGCAAGGTAGGAGGATATGAAGTTACTACTACCAAAGAAGCTCAACTCATGTGGAAATTAGTTAATAGCCACAATGTTAGCTTTCTCCTTTTGATGCTTCAATAGATGAATGAAGTTATTGCTAGAAAAAAAGCATGGTCTGGTATATGGAAAATGGCTAACATATATATGCAAGGCATTTGATGTGAATTTTACTTAAGAATATTAGTATGAGCAAGGCAATCATGATAAAACAAATGAGACTATGTTGAAGAAGATAAGTTTCCATAAATTTAGGGGGGATTGGGTGCTTGCTTTGCTTAGAGTTAGGTTGCTTATTGGACTACCTCTACAGCCCCAAGCTCAAGTCCCAGATGTAGCTCCTTAAGTACCCATCTAAGAACATCTAGACCAATGAGCAAATCTAGAAGCAGCAGAATATTAAGCAAATGTGAGAGTTCGGACAAAAGAAGAGAATTTTGACCACCATCACCACTCTCACTCATTGACCTACCAAGTTTTATTCTACTCCTACTCCCTCTATTCAATTCCCATTTGTCTCAACCTATATATCCATTCCAGATGATGTGTTTGCAAGCATTAGTGATCAAATCACTCATTGAGTCACCCAAAAAGTCACTCAATAGGACACCCAACAAATCCTAGAACAGCAGCAAGCATTACACTCTAAACTCCTTCACACCATCCAATCTCTGCTTGCTCTAGTTCCATCCATTTCAACCTAACCTAAACCTACTTCTATCTCCACTTCTTCTTCATCCATTCATTTCACATCTCAAGAAATTGCATTTCAGGTAGTTTCTCAACTCTCCAATTCTTGGATCTCTTTCTAAACACAAATATTTGCCAAGATACAAATTTAATGTCATGGAAGTTCATTTTGACAAACAATGTCTTGAAATAAAAAAGGCTATTGTTTCTATTGATAATTATTTGGAGACTTTCACCACTAACCTCACCAACTTAAATACTTTCCAAGAAGCCATAGCCACCTCCCATGTACTCAAGAGACTGCTCTTCATTATAAGGTAGTTCTCAAAGATATTTGTGATCAATGTCATAACCTTTACACCAATGTATCCAACTATCTAACCTTTGTTGATAAGAGATGGCATAAAATGGCCAACTACATTAACAAAACCTATAAATCTATGCCTAACGTCAAAGCCCATATATAGTTTCTTCAACTCATCTTCTAGGATATTAAGCTTGATATCACCAAACTTTACATCCTTCTTGAGGTCTTCTATCAAACCATTATTTTCAAATGATCCACATTTCCTACCTCATCCACATCTAAAACACCAATCACTTCTCAATCCTTCATTCACCCCACTATTAAAATAAAAACTCTTCTTCCAAACCTCCTTCTAATTAGTGTTTCACTACTTTTTGTTGCTGACAAAAAGGGAGAGAATGGGAAAAGTGACGAGTGCAAACATTTTTTTCATTATGCTATTATGTCTTTTATATCTCTCCCTTTTATTGTAAATATTGTTACAAACATATGACATTGTGATTAAAACTATTTGTCAAATGTTTATTAAAGTGATATTGTATATGCATGTTGATTTCATTATTCATCCTATGCATTATTTGAGGAGGAGTCTCTTTAAAATTATATTTTATCTTCATAAAAAAGGAAGAGAATGTCAAGCTCCTTCCCTTCCACCTTATATTTATTTCAATGATGACAAAAATGAATTTTCAACTCCATAAGTTACTAATATTTCTAGTGAAAGACTATCTTATCTAGACATATTTATTTTTCAAAGGATTGCATAAGTTTCCACTAACAAAATATTTAACTCTCATCACAAAAAACAAGTTTTAGTCCTTCAAGTAAAGTATCTTTCAAATGAGATTAGGCTAATGATTTGAAGAATGAATCAGAAAATAAAAAATTTCAAGCAATAAGAGCTTTAGTTGAACCATTTTCTACCATCCACCATATAAGCTTTCACCAGATCATCTTCAAGCAAAACATTCGCCAAATGGCATTCACTTGATGGTTGTTGAGGTATTGAGCTTCTAGCAGAACTAGGCATTCATGATGGTGGTTTTGTTACTGACCATTTAACCATGCAGCTAAGGCATGCTAATGTGTCGTGCAACTAAAAGAAGTGGGTTCATTTAACCTCACAGCCAAAGGCACGCTGACGTGCCGCGCAACTGAGAGGATTTATCTAGACTTTAAAGCTCCACAAGTGTAAGTTGCACTCCCTCCTAAATACTGGAAATAGAGCAGTACATTGGTATGCTCTGATGGGGAGTCCGACACACACAAGCTTGGCCCGACAATCTAGCAGTTGGCAACAACAAACTTCCAACGTGCTGGCAAGTTGCTGATATGCAACCACCAAACCATGGCGGCGGATGGCCTGTGCTAACAGTGTCAAACTTGGAGACAACCAGCGAGAATGGGTTTTTGCCCACTATTAGAAATTAGAAACGTCACTTTTTTGATCACCGGTGGCAGTTGGGAGGTCGGATAGTGGAGGCAGCATCAGAGTTGGATGAGCGGCTTGGAGATGACCAGGGAGATTATTTTCTCACATCCACTAAACAGCAAAAAATGCTACGGTGACAGCGTTGCAACAGCGAGGAAGAATGCACGACAATGACTTTGTCCCGAGCTTTTCGGCGAACAAAAATGAAGATCTGGTGCGGTGAATAGTCATCAGAGACTAGGACGTCGGTAGAGACGTTATGGTTGAAGCAGATTGGCCGACCGATGGTCGAACAATGACATCATAGTGGCAATTTGCGAACAAAATAATGGGTATTAAATGCCTTTTTGAAACTTCCGGTGACTGGAAGGGAGGATCGGTTGCAACATCAACCACGTCGAGTTAGAAAGTCAACGCTGATTTTTCAACCGTCATAGATCACCCGACAAATGGTCGGACATTGACGGCAACCCCAGCCTACATCACTGGCAGAAAAGATGTTGATGCGTCTTCGTCATCTTCTTCAATTTTTCTCAGTCAGAAAACAGAGGTAGCGTCAGCAGCAGAAAACAAATTTTTCTCCTTGTTGGAATTAAGCTGTCGACAGTGAGCTAGTTCGCCGAAGAAGCAACGGTCATCAATGGCAAAGTGGTGGTGATGGTTGCTACAAGATGTTGGTCTGATCAAGCTTCTAGCATCAGCTGTAAGAAAAACGCCGACGATAGAAAGAAAGTGGCCCAGTTCTCAAATTTGATAACTGGCTTTGCTGCAATTCATATTGCGAGATTGAGCAGATGGCATGCAGATTGTCTCCAAAAATCCAGATGATCAGCTCATTGCTTGTAGGAAGCCGATTCACGCAACTTGAAGGTGACGTCTGCTAAGAAGACAACCTGCACATGCTCACCAAAGGCGAGCAACCAACAGAAGACCTTGACTACTATAGTAGCCGGAGCTTTACAGAGTTATCACGAGAGAGATAAGCGACCGATAGACTATTTTGATGAAGGCATTTCAGTGAGGTGAGATGATCTTCCCCATTCCAATGCCGAAGTGCTATGCAAATGGGGTGAATCCTTATCCACCTAGCCAACGACATCGAAAATAATGTCTCGCTGAGGTGGCGTGTAGCTGAGGAGTAGCCGACATGGTGTGCAGATGAGATAGGCAGAGGTTAACATGAATTCAGGCCGCATAGGCAAGAGTAGCCAGGTCATGGAGATAGTAGGCTATGCGATTTAGATGACATGGCCCAAAATAGCATCCCTCGAGTTGTGCAATCAAGGCCAGGGGTGAAATCCGCCAGCGCAGATGAAGCCTGCTCTCTTCGAAGTGACGCAGTCAAGGAGATAGCTAGAGGTTCTGCGTGGGTGAGCATCAAAGATTAGACATCCTCAGGTCTCTGGAGTTCAGACACACGAGCCTGACCCACAGGAGTCATCGCGCAAGCCATCACATCCTTGCCTCGCTACGCAAGCAGAATATGTCGAAGCCCGCCTATCTCAAGTCATTTGGCAAGATATTGAACACCGCGGAGTCTGCTAGAGGAGTTGGAAAATCATCAGGCTATGCGGTTATAAAATTGCCAAGTTGAGCGGTATGATCCCTTAACATAATACTCCACTTGCGCAGATTGAGCAAACGACGTAACCAGCCAGCATCTCCACCTACTCGGATGCAAAGTGGAATACGCTAGATGGGTGGATACATCAGTCGCATAATTAAAACTTTCATATAAGCTGAAATGACTTGAAGAAGAAAAAATAAAGTTAATACTAAAGATGTGAATGGATTAACATGCCTAGAATTTTTCATCCACATGAATAAGATGAATTTTTGTTAACCTTGCGTTAAAATGGTTCAAGCCATTAAGGTACACCTTAGTTGAGGTTGGACTTTGGAGTCCAAGACATCGGCATGGAAATTACATTGAAGCTTATGTGACTTTTTAAAATCCAAGCATGGAAATTTTTGTTAACCTTACGTGACTTTTTAAAATCCAGGCATGGAAATTACATTGAAGCTGGCATCCCCAAACTGCCCCAATGGTGAAGCAGAAATCCCCAAACTGCCCAAATGGTGAAGCGGAGCCCATTTTCTAGAATTTTCCAAAAATGCCCCAATGGTGAAGCTGACATGCCCAAAATGCCTCAATGGTGAAGTAGAAATTCCCAAACTACCCAAATGGTGAAGTTGAGCCCATTTTCCAAAAATTCCCAAAATACCCCAAATGGTGAAGCTGAGCCCATTTTCATGGAATTCCTAGAATGCCCCCAATGTTGAAGTTGGTATCCCAAGAATGCCCCCATGTTGAAGCTAATATGCCTAAACTATCCCTAGAGGACCTCAAGCCTATAAATATCCCTCCCTCTTAAGAAGAGGGAGGATTTTTTTAGAGAGGGAATTAATTTTGGAGAGAGAACTTGGAGGAGGAGCTTGAGGAATCTTCAAGAGGTAGGTGCGTCACTTGACAACGGTGGCCTTTGGCCACTGGTAATTTCTCTAGTGCCTAAGGGCACTCTACCATGGCCCCACTATGGTACACACATGGGTCCCACCCATGCTGTGGTAATGGTGGGTCCCATATGGCCAATGTACAATAGGATAATGTTGAATTAGATATTTTAAATACATTAAAATCTGTTTAAATCCTGATTAAACTATGTAGCTGTCCCATAAATTAGAAAATTAATGACATTATCTTAAATTAACTAAGAACTATCATTAGCACTGATCGCTATCATTAGTATTTACCATGATTAGGCTTAATTAACTTGAAGTATAATTAGGCTAAATTCATGCAACCTGGATCTTTGATTTCTCATAGTGTAAACCGCAAAGATCGCTCGCTTGTATTTTTCCATGGGATATTGGAAAACACCACTCATCAACTCATTCAAAAGCCTAAGTCTAGGATCGAGTCACTGATCATGACTCACTGAGTCACTGAGTCATGACTTGCTCAGTCAAACCTTATCAAACATCACTCATCAAATTATCCCAAAGCCTAAGTCTAGGAGCGAGTCACTGAGTCTTGACTCACTAAGTGAAACCTTAGCATATACCATTCATCAAAACAGTCAAATCCAGTCATCCTGACCCACTTTTTCTAAGCTACTCATGGGCAATTGAGAGAGCTAAGCTAAACCTAGTTAACCTAGCCCACTCTTCCCAAGCTTCTCATGGGTAATTGAAAGAGCCAAGCTAAATCCAGTCATCCTGGTCCCACTTTTCCTGAGCTTCTCATGAGTTAATTGAGAGAGCTGAGCTAAATCCAGTCAACCTAGCCAACTCTTCTTAAGTTTCTCATGGGCAATGAGAAAAAGCTTAACAAACCTAGGTCACTTGTTTTCTTCTGATCTCTTTCAAGTCTAAACACAATCGAGATCACCCAGTCCTGAGTCCTTCCGGAATATGTCAATTGGGTCACAAAACACCTACTTTCTCTATGGTTTCTTACAGTCTAAACAACATAATTCACTCGGTCTTGATTCCACCCAAGACAAACCAATCGGATCAAAACACTAATTTTCTAAGTTAACCCAGTGTCTAGCAACCTAGTCTAGAACTATGTCATCATCTCTGCCCATTGAATTAAGGTGATCTCCTAGATATTAAGTCATCACAATGTGCTTGGCGATCCCAAAGATAACACACATCTATTTTGAGAGAGAGAGAGAGAGTGTGTGTGTGTGTTATTTTGGATTTCTAGGATGCATTATACTTTTTCTTTTAATCAAGAGCTTTCTCCATTGTGGAGATGTAATTAAGACCACTTGTGCTCTAGGATGTGAACATATAATTTTTCTGATGTAAACAGCAAGTGTAATCAATTGAGGACCATCAATAAAAATGAAAATTGTTTGATTCATTCCAAAAATGACAAATCTTATAATGTTGTTCCATTTTTTTATTTCCTCCTCTTTTTGTCCTCATTACAAAAATAGTGAACCCGATATGAAACATCTCACCCATCCTCTTTAAGAAAAAGTAATACTATTGCATCTTAGAGACTTTACTCTTTCATAAAACTGACTAAGTTCTTTTGTTGCTCTTTGCTGATCTTCGATCATTGGTATAACCTATTCTTGTTCTTCTCTCAATATCAATCCTGATGGAAAGCTCGCTCACTTTTAGATTTTTGCTAGGTGGCGGCTTCCCTGTCAACACCCCGCATGACTTTGGTAGGAGTGTTCCCCCACTCCTTCATTATGGTGTTGGTCGGCTCAGCACCCACCATCTACAAGAGGGATGTGACTCTGATTTTTCCCTCACCTAGAACTACATCGACAACTTGCAAAATAGTTACAGTAGCATTGGAGGCTGTCCTAGCAGCCCCAGAAGTGGCTTCTACTGACTCAACTTCTAACAACGAGGTTGAAAAGAAGCACAAGAAAAATAGGAGGCAGAGGAGAAAAACTATTTCCCCTCATGCTCCAAGGATCTTTGGAGATGACTTTGTCCACAATACCATCCTAAACTTCCTAAAGAATAGGAGTACTCAGGTTTCTGCTTAGATAAAGCAGAAGAAGGTTGTAGCTATCAACCTTGCTAATGCAATCAAGGGGAGGCAGACGCAAGTTCCCTTTAATCCCAAACCTACTGGCCCCTTTGAAAGGAATGCACAGAGCAAAGCTTCCAAGGGTTATGTTCAACCTGCCAATGGGGCTAGAAGAAGGATGATGAAGAAAGGAAAGTCCAAGAAATGGTCAACCCGCAGGTTGACAATTCAAGAAAAGAAGGATGGAAGTTGTCATCCGAGAAACACACTACAATAATAAGAAGATCATCTCCATCCCAGGATAAATACTAGGAAAGCAATATGTTCTGTGCTTTATCTAATCTCTCCTATTCTCAAAGAAGAGAGATTGACAAAATAGGCACCTTACAGATGCTAAAGAAGGCATTGAAGGCAGAAAAGAGAGAAAGAAGGACCGATTCTGGTAGCCCAAGGAAAAGGAACCAGAAGAAGAGGAACATGCAGCCTATTAGTGTCTGCACCACTTCAGTCAATGGGGACCTATTGCAGGCATTGCTTAACCCACCTCATCAGGGAATCACAAGGTTGATGGCTAGATCCATGGTGCCTCCCCAATATTTCAATCCCTATATGAAGATGTTGGAAGTAAAGATCAAGTGTCTAAATCTCCCCACCAATTGATGCATAGACATCAATTTATCCCACTTCCAATGAAGAAATAATGCGACGATTAGAACTGCTTAAGACTGAAAATCAGTAGTTAAGAGGCCAAACCTCCAATACTAGCTAACTATCCAATGCTACGCATCCTGTCAACCTTCCCTCCATGGGAACGGTTATGCCATAGGGACCGTTCATCTTTAACCTGCCAAGAGGAGATCCCTTAGGACTGGATGCCTCACCTCTCATTTCTCCAGTTGCTTCACCTCAATGACCACTCAATATTAATGTTTGTGCATAGCCATTTAGTGAGAACATTCCACCACAAACATTTGGAGCAAATGAGCATGCATAACCATATCAGATTAACCCGGATCCCATGGCACACTTTAATGAGATGATGAATGATTGGATGGTCCAACAAAAAATAAACTTGCCTTCTCAAGTGCCAAATATTTATTATCGGTCATATCCACTGGAGATTAAGAATGAGCCCTTCCCACCAGGCTTCCAGATGATAGACTTTCATACATTTGATGGAATAGATGATCCCCAACATCATCTCACCCTCTTCAATCTCAAGATGGGTAACTATGTTGTCTATCACAATCTCTGCTTGAGATTATTTAGCTCATCGCTCAAGGGACCAGCATTCCAGTGGTATTTGACACTTCTAGCAGGGTCAGTCAAGACCTGAAATGACATGCAGAACCTATTTCTGGCAAGGTTCTTTGTGACTAAAAAAGATGTGACATTAGCTAACCTCTCCCTTATGAGGCAAAGAGATGACGAATCGGTAGAGGAATTCATCTCTAGCTGGTAGAAAGAGGCAAGCAAATATGAGACAACCTTAACAGAGAAGCAAAGAGTCCACCTATGCCGCAATGGCATTAAGGTTGACTTTGCAATCCTAGTAAATGAGCAGATTGTCACTTTTCGAGAGTTGGCCAATGAGGCAAGCTGAAAGGAATGTCTCCTTTCCATCTCTAGAAAAAGCAAAGCCTAGGATGACAAGCAAAAAGAAAATACTTTTTGGTCCAAAAAGAAAGAATCTGAAAGGAGTAAACAAAATACCTCTATCAACACCACTGAGAACAAAACTAGTGGTAATGATAGACAGTCAAAGAAAAGAGATATTCCAAAACCAAAATACCAGTACTCTCATGAGGAAGTGATATCAATCCTATTGGGGCTCATTCAATCAGGAAATATAAGACTACCAGAACCCCTGTTCCCAGTAGAGGTGGATAAGGTGAACCACCCCCTATACTATCATTACCATTGAGGTATCTATCACCCGATGGTTAAATGCAAGGCCGATGAGGTATCCAATCATCAGTTCTCAAAAACCTTTAACCAAGAGGTGTAGAAGAAAGTCATGGTTGATGATGAAGGTTGGAATCTTGTCTGCCCAAAAGACATCCCAGAAGTCTCATCGGTGAGGTGTAAGGGGCGAAACCATCAGACCAAACATGCAAAGCAAAAAGAAGTGGAAGAGTGTCTGAAGGACTTATTCCCATATCCTAAAAGGATAAACTGCTGGCCATCATGGTTCCAGCCATACATCATTGGGGATTACCTCCAGCCTGAGAAGCTTAAATTCTTCTACCAAAATATGGTGGGGAAAAAGAAGAAAAGAGTCTGCCTTGCTCAAGGGTCTCTAGAGCTCTATGCTTGGGAGTCATCGACGTCATTTTCGTCAGCTGCAGATGAAGTATGGATAACATTTTGGGATAATTTTCCAAACTTACAAACTGGGGATAACCCAAGCTCTGATGGGGATAATCCATTTGAATATCAGATAGTGGCGTCTTGTTATCGCATTGGCGAAGGAGAAGCCTCCACTAGATAGCCAAATAAGAAGCATGAGCGCTCTCGTAGAAGGCGCGACCACTAAAGAGAGAACCGATGCCAAGGTTTCATCATATTTAATGTTAGTGATTTGCCAGCCACACACCTTCTCCACTATGCTAATGAGTGTTATGGAGAAAATCCAGACCTCATAAAGATGCAACAGAATTTTCAAAGTTCACTCTGCTGGGAAGTGAAGAAGAACTGGTTCCAAACTCAAGCAGTTCATGGTGCTAAAGAATGGGTCCCCTTATAAGATATGTTCCTGCTATGCTTCCGCTTCAAAAAAAAGGAAGGAATTAGGAAGCCTCTTATCAACTGAGATTAACATTATGGTGAGAACATGACTAATTATGTTCACAAATGGAGAGACATTGCTTGGAGTGATCCACAATTGCTTGATCACCCAGAGGTAGAAGAAATTCATCTTTACCTAGCAAAAAGGGCCTATTTCCACCATCGAGTGCTGTCTAATTTCATAGAGGCATTTGATCAAGCTAAAAAGAAGAAAATGAGAGTAATGGATGACCAACCAAAGGAACAAGTGTTCATCAAATCACACATTGCAAGGATCCCTGAATACTTGCACTACATGAGGGCCCCTATTTTAACAGAAGTTCCAAAAACTAAACAAATTCATTACTTAGGGTGGCCCATAATGAAGTTCTTCAAAGAAAGCTGCAAGGTCGCGATCGAACGTTTATTCAGTATCAAGCCCTAGTGCGAATGATGTTACAAAATGAGACATATGCGATCAAGAGCTTCCCATTTTTATTAGCTGGTAATAGTAATGCTCTAAAGTGGATCGCAACATTGCCAGCTGAATCATTCAGATCTTGGGAGGCTTTGTTTGAAGCATTCATACACAGATTCCATGACTACACCCTTTAGTTTTCTAAAGTACAAGTGCAAGGAATTCATCCTCTCGAAGGGGAACATCTCTATGATTTTGCCTTAAGATGGTGCAATGTTTGCCTTTATTGCCCCATATTGCAAGAAGAAAGACACATAATATGGGAATGCATCATCGCATTATGAAAGGCCTTTGCATTACCCAGAGAAATACCTACTTCATTTTCCTGGACTGCTCAAGCTACTGATCCAGAAACCATTAAAACTTATGGAGGTATCTTGCAACATGAATAATGTCATGCCAAATGAAGAGAATGATCTAGAAGAAGCATCTGAGTCACCAGAAATAATGGCCGTATTGCGATCTTGGAAGACCACAACTCAGGACAAAGGAAAGGTGCCAATACAAGAAGAGCTATTACCTAGAATTCCTTTCTCCCTATTGAAGAAACGGAAGCTCCAGAACTAACAAATAAGCCCGATTATGATGTCGTTGCTCACTTGTGTAGAATCCCCATAAGACTAAGCATATATGATGCACTTTAGCTCTCTAAAGAGTCTCTATAAGTGCTCGTAAATGCGCTGCTAGATGAGTCCATCAAGGACCAATAACTGGCAGAGGTTGCTAATATGGTTGAATGTAACCAAACCATCACTTTCATGAATGATGACTTATTGCTTGAAAATATAGAGCATAATCGTCCATTGTTTGTAAGCGGTGATTTATTGGGAGAGAGCATTAACCGCATTATGTTGGATCCAGGATCTGCAATGAATATTCTCCCACTCAAAGTACAGGATGTGCCCATCTATTCTCAAAAGCAGCACTCTGGTGATTCAAGGCTTTAAAAGAGTCAGAAGATTATGGGGTCTATCACCTTGAGTCTTGATATTCAAGGATTCATCATAAAAGTCAATTGTCATGTCATCAATGCACCGATGTCCTATAATTTGTTGCTCGGGAGGCCATGGTTGCATCAATACCAAGTTGTGGCATCCATAGTACACCAATGCTTTAAGTTCTACCAGGACGGCATAATGAGGCGCATCTCAGCTGATGTACAACCATTCACAATTTTAGAGGCATTCCTCTCAAAAGCCCAATATTATGAGCTGGCACCGAATGAATTGGTGCAACCAAAAGAATTGGCCAAGTTGATTGTAGACAGAAGGCAGCAACCATTTACTGCTAAAAGACAAGGGTCAACATCATAAAGACCTCATCACAGGTTCTACCTCCACAGGCGGTTCTGTTCGCAGTGATTCAGCCTCAAATGGCTTCACACTTTGAAATTGCGATAGGCATTTCACAAGAAGATAAGTTAAAAATTATGAAAGAGTTGGAAGTGCTCCAAATAGATGACGATGATGAAGAATAGTTGTCAGTTCAGCATCCGCAACTGTTACAAATCAGATTACTCCTGCTCCTGCACCAACTCTGCCAATTTAGAATATATTCAACTGGAGACCAGTTGTAAATTCCTCAACTCCACAATCTTTCACCTTCCAGGCTGGGATGTCGACGCCAAGACCACTTGGAAGAGGACATGGAGGATGATCGGCTAGGCCATCAATAGGTAGGGCGCAAGCCATACCTCCACCAGCTGGATTTTACGAGAATCAAGTCACCAACTCTTTGCGAGCTTATATGTCACCACATCCGGCACCAGTCAAAAACACCCAGTTCTAGATCAACACCCCAGACTCAAAGAGGACAACAACTACTACTCCAACATTATTACCTTTAGTGGCAAGCTACTCTCAAAGCCAACACAATCTTTGCAGTCAAGTAAAGTAAAAGACATCCTCCAATCTTAGCACAAAAAGCAGTAAATGGGAGATCAGAGGAGGGAAATTACAATCCATGTTGGTCGAATAGAATTGACCACTGACTTGATTGGCAGAGTCAGAAATCATTTAGGGAAAAGAACCTGAATCACAATCCCAAGTAGAAAGAGGAAGATTAGTATTTAAAGAGATGGGCTTGACCTATGGACAATGTCGTACTTCTAATCTTCTGACCAAGAAATTCTTGTTTGCTAAAAATTTTCAAAAATTCAACAAGCGATGCAGAAGGATGATCGACCTCCTCTGTATTTATCCTAATGAACCTTATATATCGGTAACCAATCCGCTCATCCCAATTTCAATCAAAGAAAAATTAAAAGGTCTCCGGTTCCAGAGGATCGGACAGGCCTTGGTGCAAACAATGATATTGACATGGACAGTGATGAGGAGTACACCTCAGATTGCTCCTAGTCGACTATTAGGTCGACTATTGGTCGCATTATGTGGGATTGTCAGTCAGCTCCTATTGAGTCTAAGACATCAAAAATGTTGTCTACCCTAACAATAATTGCACATTGTTACATGGTTTCCACCTCTCACCATGCATCCATAGAAGAGTAAGAATCTGAGTCCAATGACAAAGAATCGCAAACAAACTTGGAGGGACCTAGTAATACAGATGACAAAGAAGTCGTTGATGACCCATCAATTCCCTAATTAGAGTTAATAACGGCAAGTGAGACTCATCAGTCCGATCACAAGCTAAACCCTGACCATTTAGAAGAAGAAGATGATGATAACTCTGATTCTTCTTTAGAAGAAATAACCTATGGTGCAGCTTCACCGGGGTTAGAAGATGGTGGACAACCAATAATCAATGAGCTTGAAGAGTTCAATTAGGCACGGATGAAGACAAGCAATTTACCTTCATCGCCAAATCTTTGCCAAAATATGAAAAACAATTGCTAATGAGTCTCCTCAGGGAATTCAAAGATGTCTTTGCATGGACATACTCTAAAATGTCTGGCTTAGATCCGAATATTGCCATCCATTTTTTACATATCTTTCCAAGAAATCGGCAAATAAAGCAAGCACCAAGGAAGTTTAGACCTGAATTGGAGCAATAGATCATTAATGAGATCAACAAATTGCTGGAAGCCAACTTCATCCAAGAAATCAAGTTCCTGAGATGGCTCTCTAGTGTTGTCTTGGTGAAGAAAAATAATGGGCTGGTGGTGCTGTCGTGGGCACACCAAATTTAGAACCTTGCTCCAATCTAATTTTCTGTAGTAGTGTGAGTAAGGG
>JAYJMB010060357.1:0-26579 GCA_036873735.1 Pouteria campechiana | reverse complement strand
TAATAATGGAAGTTAGAAAAAAAGTACTTTGAAGTACCTCGTTATTAAAGGTGGGCCTTTATGAGGGCAGGCTAAGGAAGGCATAGGATAAGCGGTTGCTTGGGCCTTCATAATTGATACAGCATCCTACAGCAACTTTCTTTATCTAGCATGCAGTGAATCTCTAGAACTAATTGAGGACTCTGGCTTATCTATTATACTCCGAATATCTTTACCAGATCTATCTTCGGTGGCCCCCATTACATAGACGGCTTGGATTGATAAGAAAAGGTTCTTGGTAGCACAAATCAAGCTTGCACCACAAGTAGCTGACGTTAGCCCGCTTTAAGGCCAATCCAACCTTTAAAGGGATGTGCCAAAAGAAAGCTTTCCCTACTCCGACCCAATCAAGTTGCGAAAATGGCTAACCCCACTTTTTTCTTTTTTCTTTTTTAATTAAGTCACATTTTTATTACCTCAATAATTTTGCAAAAATCACGAAAGCCACCGAGGAATGACCAGTCAACACCACCGTTCAGTGGTCAATCATTTGAAGTTTTTATTTTTTTCACAAATTTTTAATTTTGCAGCCCTTTTGTATTTTAGCTATAACATTTTGTAAAGAACTTGAATTGACAAACCGTTGGCGCTATTTAGATTCCAAATTTTGAGAATTTTCTGATGACATATATTTGCATTTTTTGAACACTCGTATATTTTATGAATTTTCAAAGTCGCCTCTATGTCATTTTATTAATTAGAATTTATAAAATAAATTTTTTCCACTTTTTTTCAACCAACTGTATATTTGAATATGAAATATAGAATAATCACTTTTAAGTTGTAAATTTAAATCTCCAAACTTAATCTTCTCAATTCCGTAATAATACATTTGTAAATTATTTTGTTACTTGACTAGTTTAGTTAATGGTCTTAATTTGTAGTTAATCTTTATAGACTTTCATAGACTTTAACATATTTGTATTAAATTTTGTTATGATCATTAAAATTTATTTAGGTTTATTAGATTTCTATGAATGTCTATTAAGGATGATTTGTTAATTCTTTGCAGAGTTTTAATAAACTTTCATAAGCTTATTAAAGCCTATGAAAATACATTAAAGAAAAAGTTTCTAAATTTTATTTTTTTTAAAATATTAAATTATATTTGGACTCCATATTTTACCTATATATCTAATATATTGTTAATATTTATATAAAAATAAAAATAATATAAATAAACGGACAAATCACTTATTTAAAAGTATTCAAAAATGCTCTCATGTTTAATTTTCCTCTAGTTATAACCGGTTCTAGTATACGCTGTCCTTTCGGGTTTTTAGAGTAGGCGTTGTAAAAAGCAAAGACATCCGGTATATGGCGAGAGTTCAACGCAGCGCGAATTCGACGAGTGGGGTGACTTTCCTAGAAGTAATTGCTTTAACTAGGCACGTGGGATTACAAGAAATGGAAAGAAGAGTAGACAAAATAAAAACCACTAACAGAACCGCCTCTGGTTTTAGAAGAGTTATTATTATTTTCCTCTCATCCCTCCCGACTTCTGTCTTTTGCATTGTCGGATTTTTACCTTCAATGATCGTTGCAAGGTGGCTTTCTCCAATAAGCTCTAGCATGTCCAAATGGTGATCAAAACATGAAAATGGCAAGTTGACAAAAACTGCCACAGCCCTTTTCAAAAGGATGAGAAGACGCCCAAGTTCATTGTTTAAGACAGATCGCATCTGCTCTGTTTCTGAGTTTCGGAGCGATCATTGTTTGGGGAACCTAACCTATCTCCATTACAGGCACGTTTTCTAACTCATCGGCCAAATCCTCTTGTGGATCTTTTCCACATTGCAACAAAGCTGATTTTCCACATCTTTTTCAATCCTCAGGAGTTGAACGTCCCAAGCTCCCTCCGACCTCAATGTGTTCACTTCCTACTAAGCAGATAAGCTGAAATCTCTTTTTCATAGTGGGGTAATCGTGGACGTCACAAGAACTGCACTTCTTCACGACTTGCTCAATCCACCACGCAAGTAGAAGTGGAACTCTCCCAAAATCACAATCTGCAGAGTCCAGCCACTACTTGTCTGATGCATTTAATCCTCATCACCGTTGCCGGGGTGGCCCCTCCACTCATTATGGTTTGTCCAATTTAGAAGATTCCATAGATATTATAAGACCTTATTTTAAGTGGAAATTAATTAGTGTACCAGAATACGACATATATTTGCCAAATGAATTGCAACCCTTTCTTCATCTTACTTCTGTAAATCACAAGACTTAACCACCAATAAAATTATTTTCACCGAAACACTCATACCGTGGATATATGGTGCACTCATGTGCAGTATACACTAATTAATTACCCCCATTTTAAGAATATAATGTTATTCTTCATATTGGATTATGATCATGCTTTGTAACTTTTAATACTTTCTTTGTAACATGAACGTTTCGTCCCTTAAAAGTAAAAGGACGGCAGTGGTGGAGTTTGTGTCTTTGGTTACTAGAGGTAAAATTTATAGCTAAAAATGATTTTTAAAAATATTAAATATTTAAAAGTATTTTTAATTATAGACTATTATAATATTAGTCATTTAAAAAAATTATTTATAATATGTTATCCTTAATTAATTTAACAATAAGGTAATAATATTTTAGTAGGTAAATTTAAAAAAAATTGCATCAACTGGATTTATATTACAATCACTTCAAGGTAAACACACAATTATTTTTTTACAATTTTTGTAGATGAAAAATAAAAATAAAATCTCAATCTAAGGTTCTCTAAATTAAATAATAGAAAAATTAATTCCTAAAATTATATCTAAATATTAAATATTTATAAGTATTCTTTATTACATTGTATTATAGTAGTAATTATTTAAAAAATTCTTTATAATACACCATTCTAAAATTAATTAAATAATAAGCTAAGAATAGTTAAGACACTAAGATTAAAAATTGTAATAATTAAGTTTACATTGGAACCACTTTAAGGTAAATGCATAAATATAAAAAAATATAAAAATAAATACATAATCTAAGGTTCTCTAAATTAAATAATAAAAATTGGATAAAAATATATTACTTGAAAATTTTTTAAATAGAATAATAAAGAAAAATGGTAATAAAAAACTTGATTTAAGTTTTGCTATATTGAAAAATAGAAAAAATATAAAAACTTGATTTTAGTTTATCAAAATAAATAATAGGATAATTGAATAATAAAAATAAGGCTAAAGTTATCTGCATTAAATAATAAAAAATGGAGCAAAAACTTAATTTAAGATTCTGTATATTGAATTATTGAAGAAAAATGAGAATAAAGACTTGATTTAAGGTTTCTTAAATGGAGAAATAAGGAAATTAAATAATAAATATTTAATTTATGGTTTTATAAATTACATAATAGAGAAAACAAGAATAAAAAATTAATCTAAAATTTTCTAAATTAAATAATAGAAGCAAATAAGATAAAAATATAATATTCAAGATAAAAAAAATAATTAAACCTTATTTTTCTTTTTCTTTTTGTCTCTTGGTCACTTCTTGCTATTTTGTTCCTTACTTATTAAGCCTTTAAGATTACATCTTTTCATTTTTTTAATTTTACTTACCAAACAAGTGTTACTTTTATTAATACATAAAATGTTGCGATGCTCATACATTAACGCATGATACAACTATTTAATAATCCTTGAATGTTTAAACAAATGATCCAAATCATCCATCTATGATTATAAGTATAAAAACTTTATATAGTAAATAAATTTCTAGCAATTATTTTCTTTTTGAATTTTATATTTTCCTCCCCAATTTTATGAGGGAAATAAGTCTATATGGAATTCATAAATCATTATCTAATTAGGAAATTTTCCAAGTTTGAGGGAGTTGGCGGGCAATTGCCCACCCTATATGAATGTGGCTCTACCATTAAAGATGGGCTCACTAGTAAATTTTTACATTATATGACACTCTCTCTCTCTCTCTCACACTCTCTCTCTCTCTCTCTCTCTCTCTCTCTCTCTCACACACACACACACACTATTGACTTGAATGACCTAGCATGTGAAAAGAGAATGAATCCAGTAATTGAAAATTTCAATTCTAAACATAATATAATAATGCATTGGGAGAATGCATGTATGAGATAAAGCATGCCCAACATTTGTAATGGTATTGTTTAATACTTTAACATGTACACTCTCTAAGTTTTTCACTCCCTTCTTAGTAAAGAGCTCTTTTTTGAAAAAAATACAATAGATAAGTAATAAATGAATAAAATAAAAAATGTCACTTATTAAGTTAATTACGACAATGAAAGAGCACAAACTTTAATGCTTTAGAATTGTAAATGCTAAGAAGATTCATGGAAGATTTAGGGTGCGTTTGGATTAGTGTTCACAAATCCACTGAAAGGAGAAATTTTGCTAAGCCTAAAAGGAGAAATTTTTAAAAATTTCACCGAACTATTTTGCTAAAATATAAAAAAAATATAAAAAATTAGAAAATCTTCCATAAAACTTCATAATAAATCAAGATAAATCTGATTCACATTTAGAACCAAAAACATCACTTTAAATATCAACATATATGATATAAAGAAAATATATCAATGATGCAAAAGCAGATAAAGTATATATCAACTGTGGAATACTACTAAATGGAAGATTTAGTTCATACAAAGTTGTTAAACATATGCATATAATATGAAACATGTTATCACCATACCTCACTACCAAAAGAAACTTTTGTTGACTCATTAGTTTCATCATCAACATGGTATTTCCCACTAGCTTCCTCCCAATGACCATAGAAACCACCTGGATATAAGTCATATAATGCAAGGAAAGAAGATCAAGACGCTTTGGTTTTACAATCTGAATTATATGATATCTAGCCATAAGACTATTGAAAATAATATTCAAAATCTCCTACATAAGATTGTTAAGATCTTTGAGAATAATCCCCAACATGATAGCCATAAGGTGTATACCTACAAGTAGACCCTTGCTCACTACTATCCATACCAATACTAGTGGCAGTCATACTGTTTACTAAGTCATCCTTTTTTGTAAAGGCCACTTTTTTTTCACTCTCATACTTCCTCACATAGGATCTCATAGGCAGTTGTGCATCGTGATCTTCATCTTTTGTAGCATGTTGGAAGTCTGCTTCTGCTGTGAATGGACTAAAAGGCCTTTAATTACTTGAAGTGCCACACATACCACCACTCCTAAGAGTCATTATCTTCATCATCATCACTACCACCACTACTTTTTTTTTCTTGAAGAAGACTTTGTGGTTGATTGAGTAGTGCTTCTAGATCTTATCAATGGATCAAAGTCATTTATTGGGGTTCTCTCCTCCTCCAATATTCTTTGTACATTTCCCTATTATTGACGAGTTACATTAGTAATAATGTGTTCTGGCCCTCCATCTCCAGTATCTAAATCATTGAACCTTAGTCACACATATAAAGGGTCCTCTCTTTCATCATCTTTCTCTAAGTGAGCACAATACCCTATCATCATTAAGTCCAATGGATCTTTAAGAGGGCTTTCTTTAGATCGAATCAATCATTCTTGAAGTTGCATATTATAATTACAGAGCCTCTTATATCCCAACTTGTTTCTTCTACATATATGAATCACAAAAAATGCACTGCAATTATGCTCACATAGGGATGAAGATAACATCTGACTTAATAATCTATATGCCGATAGTCTCAGATTTGGTATGTTTGTTCCATAATAATTACACCATTTATCTATGAAAGAAGATTTGGACCTATCAAAAATTTAAAATAAAAAAGTAAACGATATATTATTAAATCAATATCCTTTACTTACATGACATTACTTTACTTTTTGATTGAATTGCTACATTCATCCCAAATAACCCCTTGGCATCTTGAAAGTACATCAACTATAACATTAAAGAAAATAAATATTATCAATATGCAATTCTTAATCAACAAACTATCCTTGAAATGATATAAGTATATTAAGTTGTATATAATTACCTTACTTACAAGACCCTCAGCATTGGGATTGTTAGGAAAAGGCTTTTCAAATACTTTGAAAGTTGAGGTACCAAGCTAAGCATCTTGACCTAGATGCCACTCATCATGATACTTAGGATTTAAGTAATGAGTTGCAAAATTTTGAATTTAAGTTAGTTAATGTAAATAGAAAAATTTTATAAATATTCAATGAAACCAAAAATAATAATATAGCTGTCATAATAATATCTATTATTCTCTTCCCCTCTGTCGTCTTTCTATATTTTGAGGCTCCCACTTATCCGAGTTAAAAGCTGTGGTGAGGGCTTGATGAGCCTTGTATAAGCTTTCTAATATAATATAATTTGTAGCAAATCTTGTCTTTTCAAAATAAACAACCTCTCCATCATATTCAAAAGTCATGTGAAACATAGAAAGAACCCAACTGTGATTGTACATAAACTTGGTCACCGTACATGCATTTATTATTATTTTTTGCACAGCTGGACGATAACTAATATCTTCTAGCATCAAATCAATACAATGTGCAGCACAAGAGGTCCAATATAAATAGTATCTTTCTTTTAGTGTTTTTTTTTAACTTTTTATAGGCACTCCCATTGTTAGTAATAATCTTTACAACATAATCTATACCAACTCATTCAATCATTTTCTCTAATTTCTGCTCGATATAATGGGCATCCTTTATAGATGCCAATGTATCTACTAATTTTATGAATGCTGATATCCCTTTATAGTATACTGTAAAATTTATTATGGATATTTTTGTTGGGCCCATCCATCCATCAAATATCATAGTAACCCCATAAGTATCCTAATGATGCTTTTGACTATTGATATAGTCATTTATCTTTGTCACCTCTTCCTTTAAATCTTTCCATAAATTTCTCCTCTTGTGCGAGTTTTATATGTTCCCCATTTCTTTGAGCAACAACTATAAAATTCTTAAATACAACTATATCTGCTGCATGTGCTGGAATTGCATTGTAGAAAAAAAAACTTTGATCCAAACTTGCCAAGCTGGTCAACACTGTCTCTTCCCTTATTGAACATTTTCTTTTTTTTCCTTGGTATTCCACCCACTTGCCCATATAATTTAGGTTCAGTTATTTTCACACTCTTTTTATGTCCAAAATATCTCATAATTCCACCATTTGCACTACCACCACCAACCTCTCTAATAGACCCATGGAATATTGGTCTATTCCCCTCTAGCCGATTCATTTGCTCCTTTTCCCATTGCTTCACTCTAAAGGCATGCATAACTCTTCTAATATTACCATTATTCTTCTCTTCATCCCCATCCTCATCCATATCCATAATATTTGGAAATACATATAATTATTTAAAAATATTTCTCTGGTGCTGATTTTTTGACTCCTTAAAGCTTACCCCTTTGCAATAGAACTCTTTTAATCAACTTTCTTACTATTAGGGGCACCTTGGGGCAATTTCTAACATTTTTGTACCCACCAACTAAATGCTCTTTCAATCTTATAACACACCTAAACTTTATTTGTTGACCATAATAATTGCACTTTAGTCCATTTGGTTATCCATCTAATGGCTTCTCATGCTCCCAAGCGATATTCTATGATTTATTTTTACTATCTTTTCCCGTACTTGAACTCGACATAGTGAACCTGTAAATAAAAAGTTAAAAACAACAGTGTTATAGAATAATTAACATTAGTTTCATAAAATAGTTCAACAAGAAAGATACTATCCCTTTATATACTTAAGAAGTTTATGCATAAATTTATGATTCTAATTATGCATGTCTTTTTATTAATAGTTTCATAAATATTTTTTACCCCAATTTTGATATTATAATTTTAAAAATCATAGTATACACCATTTATTTTCATAACTTACAAAAATATAAATGCAAATGTTAAAAGCTAACTCTATAAATAATTATATGATAAGGATAATATAATTAATTAATTTCTATTACTGTTAAATAACATTTATATTATTTAAATTAAATAAAATTAAAAAAATTATTTCTCCTATATTTTAGAAGTTGTTTAAATAGAAACTCAATCTACAACCCATATTAATTCATATGCTAGAAAATCTATTAATAAAATACTAAAAAATTATAATAAATCATGATTATTAATATAATAGATGCATTTGCCCCAAAAGATTTAAAGAAAAAAGTAAAAAAAACCTAATTAGGGTAAAACATTATTGATTAAGAACCTAAATGGTTAACAAAATAACCCATGTGGATGGATTAGGCTTGAATCACGCATAGTAGCTTTGGTGACCATGCATAGCATCGCAACTTCTACCATGAACCACACATAGCAACTTCGACGACCAGATTTCATGCCTAATCCATTCTAATGTGGAATTCAAACACTCGTCTACCAATTTTGACCACTCTAGCAGTGATTTCAGGTGGATTCAAAGTGGATTCGAAGGGGAATAATGGATTATAAGTTGCTGTCGATGAAAGAGGGAGGAGTTGGTGCTCTATATGTTGGAATCAAGCTTCCAAATCTATGTAAGTCCCCATGAAGCTCGATTTCAAAGCACCCATTTGTGATTTCAAAGCTAAAAAATCAATTCAAGCTCAAAAATCACTGAAATGAAAGAGAACAGGCTTATTACAAATTTTTGAACTTGAAATCCATTGCTTAAATGTGATTTTTTCTTGAAAGATCCTTAATGGAGGTTTTAAAAATGGGTAATTGAAAGGCAAAAGGGTGTTTCAAAATTTTTTGGGGCTACATTTAGGGTTTTTCACTTTTATCCCCACTTTCTCATTGCTATCTTAGTGAGATTTTGTTGTTTTCAGTGAGATTTAGCTATTTCAATGAGATTTCAAGGAAATATCCCTAATTTTTTGAGATTTATGCCTAACAATGAAATTTTACACTGTTCTCTAGTGAGAACATTTCACCAGCTTGCTAAAACAAAATTTTTGGCAAAATTTTGCTCAAAAATTTTGAGATTGCAATCACTAGTTTGGATAGGGTGCATCAAGGTATGTATTATGGTGTGAAGTGTAATGAAGAGTATATTAGGAAAAAATAAAATAAGTATATTGAAAAGGTAAATGAATGATTGGAAGAGTAAGAGTGAATGATTAAAAAGTAGAGAATTGTTATGGAATTGTAACATAAGATAAGTTCTATATTTGGTAGATTAGCCACATTAGACTCTTACTCTAAAGGAAGACGTATTTCAATCACAATATAGTTTTGTAAGACTCTATTGAGAGCCAATACAACACCAAGAGGGAATTCTAGGGGTGTAACTTAGATCGGTTGCCTTAAACTCGCCTAGTCTAACCTGACATTTTTTAGGGTTCAAGTTTATGTTTTTCTGAAATAGGATTTGAAATTCAAGTTCAACCCAGCCCAAATTCCAATTCAGGTTGGTTTTGAGTTGATAGTAACCTAATCCAAAACTTGCCTAAATTCCATAGGCATGAAAAAATCCTAAATATCGCCCTATTCTTGTTTGGTTTTACCCCTTTTTTTAATACTTGTCTATGGCCATTGGCTACTATAGTTCTCTTCCCCCACTATAAAAACCCATCTATGTCACAATGGCTACTACGGTCCTCTTCCTCAACCATGAAAACCCAGCTATGCCTATGAACAACGGTTATGGTCCTCTTCTTAGATCATAAAAATGGAAAACCCATGTACAAACTATGGCTAATACACCTTTTCCAACCCATGTCTCATCTTCTCCATCTATCTTCTTATTTTCCAGCATTGCCATTAGCAACTTGTCTTGCTAGAGCTAAAAATGGAAAATAGGAAATGAGAAACCCATTTTCTTTCCTATCATTGAGGTGAAACTCCCCATCCCATCCAAATCTTCCTTCAATCAAATGACTAGGGACTGCATTTCTGGTGACCGAACCTAAGATTTTGTTGGTCTCATACGGTCAGTAGCTCAAGAGGGGAGGGATGAATAGAGCAAATAAAAATTATGGGTCAAAGAAAATTATTGTGGTGTAAAGGGACAGAGGCTAAATCAAACAACACATAACACAAGATTTTTATAGTGGTTCGGGTGAGCTCCCTACCTACTCTTTCAAAAGTATAGTCTCCTTATGTCTTGGGTTCCACTATCACTCATAATGTAATACATTAGTGCTCCTAGCACACTTCTGGATTCCAGCTGTAGGGGGCGTAAATTAGTGTTCCTAACACTCTTCTAGATTTGAGCTCTAGGGGGTGTAACAAGTGTTTCCAACACTCTTCTGGATTCCAGCTCTAGGGGGCATAAACATAGTGTTCCCAACAATCTTAGAGGTTCTAGCTCTAGGAGACATAAACATAGTATTCCCAACACTCTTTTGGATTCCAACTCTAGGGGGCATAAACATAATAGTTTTCTTGAGCTCACGATCAACTCATATAGATGATGAACAACAATGAAGTTGTACATCACTTTGCCTTTATACTAGGATAATTTGTACAGAGTTTAAGCACACATAAAGTGATTATATGTTGAAGCACAAAAGATATCAATACTCTAGAAATATAATGATGATAGATCTTTTAAAGTTCATTATATATCGGGGCAATGGAGATTGAATATCTTGGAGAAAGTATTATCTAATTGAGAGAAGCTACTCATTTAAGCTCTTTCTTCTTTTCATCTTTCTCTCGGCTTCCTCAACCTTCTTCGTTAATACTGCAGTACCTTTATACTGCTTTAGAAATTTTTTCTTATTGGAGGTAGACGACTTTTATTAAATGTTGAAGATCGTCTAGAATTTTTTCTCATTAAAAAATTATCTTCTTAATGAACTTGTTCTGGCTGGAAAGCTTACAACACTGATCATGAAGAAGATACATTTCTAGTTTTGACAAACACTGCATGAGAGCATTCTACATGATAGACTCTTTCATTCTTTGGAAAGATGCACATTAAACTTAAAGGAATGCAGTCTCTAAGAGTGGAATCTCTGTCAGAATAGAGACTTCTTTCCTTTGAATTTCTTTTCATATTGAGCTTGTATACTTTGTCTGAAGTTAATATGGTTTATCCATGAGAAAATTTATCTAGAGAATACAGTTCGCTTTGTCCTTAGTAAGTAGCTTTACTTTGTCTATGCAAGTTTGTCTGAGTCCATTGTAGCCCTTTTTCTTTATCTTGTAGTTTGTATGTGAAAAGTCATAGATGACTCTTGATGATGTGGATGAATTTCTTTTTTAACTGTTTACTAGACAAAGCAACTTTGTCTTTTGATGTATCTCTAGTAATTTATAGACAACTCTTGATGGTGCAGACAAAGTTTCTTCCCAACAGTTTGATAGACAAAGTAGCTTTGTCTTTTGATTTGTTTGTAGAGAGCTATAAATGAATTTGGGAGGCATAGATGATGTCTTGTTCAATTGTCTATCAGATGAAGTAACTTCATCTTTTAATTTGTCCGAGCATCCAATTTATCTATGCAGATTCATCTAAGTCCATTATGCCACTTCTACTTTGTCTGTAGTAAGTTATAGATGAATTCCTTATTCTCTTTTTGATCAAGATAGACTTCATATGAGAGATGAATGCTCAATTAGTTCAATGTCATCTTTAGCTTTGCATTCATCTGAGTTCGCACAGCTTCATCTTTAGCTTCTGTAATCTGAATTCGACTTTGTGTCATGGACAAATATTGTATATGAGGAGTTTGTTTGACTCATCCATGTAGAGAATGATTTGTTCAAATCTAGTTGAGGTGAGCTTTGACTAAGAAGATTTCTGCAGCAATTGAAGCTTTGTCTGTAGTGCCTAGTAATGTTTCTGGTACTAGATATGTCCTTTGAATGAAATGTATCTTTAAGCACATACCAAATAATTGAATAACATTTGGACACTTATAGAGGCTTGAATGTCATGACTTTAGATATGCTTTATGGCTTCTTTTTAAAGTTTTAGTGTCATTCTTTCTGAGCACTCTTATTTTCCTTTAGTGTAATGGATCTTGTTCCTGATATATTTCTTGTATACGCTATCCACTATATTTGAGTTATTTCCCTGTATATCATTTATATTTGTTTCTACAATGCTTGGGAGCACAATTGTCAGTACCTTAATTATTCACTCATATGATGTTGCCCATCATCAAAACTTAGTTGTTTGCCTCATATACCATTTGGTTTAACATATTTGCCCCTAACAAAACTAAAAAATGAGAAAACAAAACCAATTTCCTCTATCGCTATTGTTGAAACTTTGATGAAATTCTTCTCTCCTTTTTCCTTAATCACTTAAATTTCTACTAACTTTGAATTTGCTTGTTAGATCCATAATTCTGATGTGTAGGTTGCTTGTGATCAACTATTAGAGTAGATGTTTCTTGATCTTTTGATTGCTCTATGAATTCTTTCCTTTTCCATAAGCCAGATTTATGTCAAATTGTAGGGATCTATTGCATTTTGATTTCATCGATAGAAATGTTTGTGTTATTCATTGATTCAAATCATTGATTTGATGCACATTTGCTTAATTTTGCATGCCATCCATGATATTCATCCAAATTTGAAGATAATATTAATTAAAGTTATGCATACTTTTGAAGTGTGTATTTGGATGGTATTGATCAGAGAGATAGAAGCTTGTTAGGTGGAGATTATGACATCATTTTCCTTTAGCCTCATGGAGAATGATGAATCTGAATTCAACTTAAACCTAACGTATTGAATTTGGGTTAGGGTTAAGGTTTTAATAAAATGGTTGGTAGGTTTGAAAATTTAGACCTTGGGTTAGGTTTAAGGTTAACCTCAATTTGAACCTGAATGACCTAAGTTGCACCCCTAAGGAATTCTAAGAGAACTAGGGGATGCATAACCATCCAGAATCCTTTTCTATATAGGGATCGTCATCTAATTACAATTGTCCTGGTCTCAACTATAAATAACTAAGTATGCACACCTTAAAATGAGCTTTTTCTCTATTATTTATACCCCCTTGAACATTTTTTACTAACTAGAGCATTAGAGTGTCCGCGACAAGAGCATCTGCGATGCCTTCTGAAAATTTCTCTATCTTGTAGGATTTTTATATAGGATTCTCAGAGAGTAGTTCAACATGACTCAAACATTGGCATCATTTGTGGGAAAGGTTCATATGTCGAACAGACATCCTAGTGACATGAATCTTCTTCTAACCAATTTCTCAAGAGGAAACAAGCCATCTCCCGCATTCGATCAAGGTAACTCACAAAATAGCATATCAACTTCCAAAATAGATATGCTTTTGGAACAACTACTTTAGATAAACCACCTCGTGATGCAATAAATGATGCAACAACAGGAGGAATTCTTCAATAAGATGCTCACCTCTAATTGCCAAAGAGGATCTAGACCAATGGTGACCCTAGCACAAGAGCCAGCTCCAGGTGACATGCCCAATGTAGGAATGACAAAGGGTACTCCTACGACCTCACACACTAGGCACTAGGAAGCAAGGGAACTTCCCCTCCCTATAGAATAAAGAGAAAACTTCAAAGGAATCCTCAACCATCTAGTTGGATCCACTAATGTCGGAAGGGACCCAGCCCAACGACTAATGGATGCTCAATGTGCGATGGGAAACTAGAATCTAGAGGAAGATGAAACATAATCTCATGTCTAGATTGAAACTGATAAATTACTGGAAGAAAGGATTGAAGGAGTGTAGAAGAGAATCCCAAGGAGATGCATAGAATATGGGGGAATAATTAGAATAGACTCCCATCAAAAAGGAAATTATGGAGGAGCCCCTACTAAAAGGATTTAAAATCCCCCATATTGATGCTTTTGATGGAATGATGGATCTAGGAAATCACCTATCAAGATATGACTACTAGATGAATCTTGTGGGAGCATTCAATGTTATTAAAGCCTAGCTTTCTAGCCAAGGCTAAAAGGAATAGCACTCTCATGGTACTGAACACTGGATCTAGGATCCATAACTATGTTTAGAGACCTACAAAGATGCTTCTTTGCTAGCTTCATTGGGTAGCATTGATAGAAGAAGATTATAAAATCACTAATAGTACTCAAACAAAAGGAGGGAGAGTCTCTGTAAGAGTACGTTGATAGATTCAGTCTGCCTATTCTTGATATTGATAGACTAGACTAGATTGTAGTGATGGCCACATTATGAAATGAGATTAAAAGCAGGCAAATCAAGTATCATCTATATCTAGAGTGGCCTAAAAGCTACTCTGAACTACAAAAAGTCCTAAATAGGCACATAGATGCAAAAGAATTCATCAAAGTAGACAACTGTAGTAGATTTCAACATCGAGAAGGGAAATCATCCATAAAAGCAAGGATTCCCCCCATCAGAGATGGAGATATGTATAAAAACCATACTTCTCTGAACAGGTCTCTTGTGTATATCTACCAAGAAATAAAAAACCAAGGCTACCTTCCTCAACTTGTGACCAAATCAACGAAGGCAAGAATCACAAAATATTGCCCCTACTAGAAACATTAGAGATATAATATAGAGGACTACATACAACTCAAAGAAGAAATTGAAAATTTAATCATAAAGACTACAATGGCATGTGATTGATAACAAGTGAAGAAGGGAAGGTGAAAATAGTACATGGGTGGATGCCCGCAAACAAAGCGAGACGATTCCTAGAGAATAAGAAAGAAATGCCACAACAGAAGCCAATTGTCCAATAGTTGGGACTATTAACATGATCACTAGTAGATTAAGTCAAAAGGATAACTTAAGCTAAGCAAATTAATTTACCATTTGAAGATTTATGCTATAATAAATTCATGATTATAATTTTCATGTCATTTAGTGATAAGCATAATATATTAAGTTTTAATGCTTAAATTCACATATATTTTGGACCCTCTTTTAATATAAACTTAGTGGTTTATAAGCACATTTCAGTAAATTTGCACTGAACTTGGTTATTACTTGATAAGTGAATTCTATGTTGATTTATTATGTCTATTTGCAAAAATAAATGTGAAAAAGACAATTTGAAGAAGTTGAGCACCATGACATTTCAATAAGATGCTATGGCATTTGAAATGACGTTGAGCACTTGGAAAATAGAGATTTGTATGTCATGTTATCAAAATCTGATGTCGCGGCATCAGAATAATGAATGTTGTACTTGGGGTAGTCAGAGAGTTCAATGTCATGGCATCCAAATAAGATGTCGTGACATCAAGATGAAGGAAAGAGAATTTGGCATATGATGTGGTGAAATATCAAACTTTTGAGGCCATTTTGGGTATAGATGGAGATGAATTTAGCTTAAATGTTCAACATAATGTCAAAAGTTCTAAAGCAATGAAGTATTGATCACAAAGGTGAAATAAATTTCTAAGCAATGAAATATTAACGTCAGAACCTCTAAAGCAGTGAAATATTAATGTCATAACTTCTGAAGTAGTGAAATATGGATTTTGAATTTTAGAATAACATTAGAAGTGTGTTAGAGATTCTGAAGGGGTTGAAAATCTTGATCTTCAAAATTTCTAAAGTAGTTTCTGGGATGATGACCAGTTCAGTGCGATTCTAATAGAGATTTTGACAAGCTGCTAGGATGGTGACTAGTTCAGTCAGAAAACATCTGAGGAATTATAATCTTCAAAAATTTTCAAGTAGCTTAACCATCAGAAGTGCATTAGAGATTCTGACATGGTTTAAAAACTAGAATTTAGAATTTTTGAAGCAACTTAACAAGAAAGAAATTTCTAAAGTTCACAAAGATTTTTTAGTAGCAATTTTCAGAAGTAAATTTGAAGATTTCAGAGTGTTTTAGAGGGATAAAATTGCAAATAAAAGTTGGAAGTGAAGCACTTGTTAGTTTTAGAAGTTGTAAAATTGTAAATTATTTTGACGTGCATAAATTGAGTTGTTTTTAGAAGCTAATTTTCATGCTTCAGATGTTGTAAAATTTTAGAGTCTGAGACATGCAGATTGTAAAGTTATTATTGGATGCCAATTTTTAGGCGATGGGTTGCAATTTTTAGAACCCATGATGTGCAACAACTCAGTTATTTTTAGAACCCTTATTTTTATGCATTGCAATGCTTTGGAAACTATATTTTTGAGGAAAATACTGATTTATTATTGGAAGAGAATCTCTATGCATAAAATCATTGCAGTTGTGGAAGAGCTCTGCTAAAACCCTATTGCTTGGGTTATTTAAAGACATCCAAGGATAGAGTTTGGTGCACTGAGAGTGTGTACGTGAGAAGTTCTCCAAGGAAAAGAGAGATTTTGAGTTCTGCTATCGTGCATATTTCAGAGAGTTTTCTTTCTATTTTTATCATGAACTAAATTTCTTTTTCTGGGGTGACGATGTAGCCCTCCTTCATATTTGTTGTTAACAAATATTGTTGGTTTATCAATTCAATATCATCTTGTTTCATTCATTGTATTAAATGCAAGCATCTGATTTATTTAATATCTTGATCACCAATTATGTAAATTATCTTGATTATTTTTAAGTATGTGGTTAAGGTAGATTCCATATGCTAAACCATGTACTATGCTCTTTTAAATGAATGAGTAGATGGTTAAGGTGGACACCATATGCTAAACTATTCTACTTGGTTCATTAAAGTTCTTCTAATCTTCATGATTTTTCAACCTCAAGTACACTACATGCCATAGTTAATTGGAATGATATAAAATAATTAATTTAAACTTGGATGCCTAATGATAATAATCATATAGTGGATAGACTATACCTAAGATGCTGAATTGACACCAACATCTCAAAAACACTAAATATCATTGAGTGGTGAAGTCAGATCCCCAGACTCTTGCAACCTGAATTCTCTTTTACACTACTCAATGTCATTGTTTTTTGTTATCTTACAATACACTATTTACTTAATCTTTAATTTATCTTATTGATTTAGGGTATTCACAATTTCAATAACTAGATATAATTGAATCAATTTGACAATTCTTTGTGGGATCGACCCTTGTTTTGCACACTATATTGCTATACACTCATGCACTTGTGAGGTATTATAATTTGACCGTTAAGTTTTTAGCGTTGTTACCAGAGAACTGTTTCCAAATTGATATGATTAATTTAGTTACAGTTTTTCTTTTTTTGTTGTAGTTTTTGTCATTTAGGATTTCTAGTTGTTTAGTTTTATTCTCTTTCTTTTGCAAAATTGTGAATGCATGGAAGATGATCATTGAATTCAGTTATGCTTCCCTTAAATGATCACATTGATAAAGTGTATATAGAGATAGAAAGCATAAGTGAAGAAGAAGTTCAGATGGTAAACAACATGAAAAATTGAGTGGCTCAACAAGCTCAATAGTTGATGAAGGAATTTGCATGACCCACGATTAGAATTTCACCTTCATGTATTGTTTTAAATGACTATGCTACGAATTATGAACTAAAGCATACCCACTTCAACATGCTTCCTTCATTTCATGTTATAGCTGCAGAAGAGCTCTTAACATTCATGCATGATTTCTATACAACTATTCAAACATTTCCTTTGCAGGGTCTAACTGAAGGTTAGTTATGCATGTGATATTTCCAGTATATCTTGAAGGATGCAGCGAAGACCTGGTTCATGTCTCTAGCTCCTGGATCACTTACCACATGGGATACAATTTAAAACAAGTTCATTGGTAAATTCTATCCTCATGCTCAAACTGAAAACTAAAAGACATAAATTTTGCTTAGATGGAGGGTGAGACATTCCATGAGGCTTGGGAAAGATTTAAAGTATTATTGACTTAGTGTCCTCACCATCGTATTCCTTTAGAGTTGCTAACTCAATTTTTTTTACAAAGGAATGCCAAGCCATGGTTGATAATACTGTAGGAGGAGCTATGAGAGAGAAAAACTCAGAGAAAACTTATGATCTGTATGAGATGCTTGGGGAAAATTCATAATAGAAAAGTGTTAGAGGTAAGTCCAGAGGAATATAAGAAGTGAATTATAATAGTGAGCATTCTATGCAGGTTTCAGAGCTTGCCAAGCAAATGAAGATGATGTGCTCCATGTTGATGAACCAAAAATAACCCATTCCTACTGAAGTATGTTCTAATTATGGAATTACTTGTCATTCATACAATATTTGTCCTTCAAGGTAGGGTTTTGCAAATTTTTTGAAACAAGCCAATGCAAAGAACTCTACAACCAGCAACCTCATGATGATCCATATTCAAATACATATATAATCCTGGTTGGAGAATTCATCTAAATTTTTCATGGCACAACAATCAGAATCAAAATTGAGCAGGAACATCTTTTCAACCTAAGAAGCCCACTCTTGAGGAAACGGTGTAGAGTTTTGTCCAAGCAACTAAAACAAGAATCTAGAATGTGAAGGCATACATGAAGAAGATAGAGACTCAGTTGGGGCAAATTGTAGAGGCTGTGCAGAGTTACACACCTAGAAAGCCATCAAGTTAGCTTGAGCAAGCTAATGTGATTACAATGTTAAGGGAAGGGGTGGTTGTAAGGATTATTATATATGATTTTGATGATAACAAAACTTATAAAACAATGTGTGTGCTTAAATCCTTAATAATCATATGCATAATTATGATTTGATAAACATTAATTGATATGAATACATAATTACAAATGTTTAATTATGTAATCATACATTTGTTTACTTTATGGTGCACTTAGCATTATTAATCATTTATTAATACCTTAATTTGTTGAATCATACTTAGCACCATACTCAATTAAGCTTTCACATTATGTACTGAAATTGAGATGGATATTATCCTTACTCTAAAATATGTTAAAATCACATGAGGATAAAATATATTCTAATAATATATCTAAAAGCTAACAAAGTAGCAAGTGCAAAAAACTTCTAAGTGTAGGATAACAATCATTTGTAACTAACTAACACAACTATATGCTACATTCTAAAGGGATTAAATGACTAAAACTCATAGAAGATGAAGAAGAAATCAAGGCTTGAAAGATGTTCTACAACAAGCTTGCTTTGTCTGTTAAAACCAAAGAAAAAACTTCAAGAGGCAAATGCAAATGACAGAAGCAGTTAAAGAGATGGTCAGAGAGCATAAAGCTGTTCCAGAAAATCCAACTATCTATACCAACTAGACAAATTTTGTCTGAGACAAAGTAAGAAGAAGTAATTCCATCAAGCTATCAAACAAATGAAGAAAAAAGGAACAACCACCCAAACAATCATGCACAAAGGGAAGAAAACTTTATTTGACCAAAAAATTTAGAAGAATGGATTCATCTGAGGATAAAAAGGTAAGATGAATAGACAAAGGAGTGTAACTTTGGCTAAGCCAAGACAGACAAATCAAGAATGAAGAAAACAACAAGTTGCAGAGATGAACTCCATCTATTACTCGAAAAATGCAAAATAAATAAGGAACTCAATTTTGTATGCAGGATTAAATTCGTCTATTACTTACTATAGATAAAGTAACAGATAAAGTGGAAGACGAAGTAGAAGCTTCATATTGATGACAGATGAAGCTGCATAAACAAAGTAGCTGCTTGGATAAAGAAATTTCAATGCACAGGAATATTCATCTTCAAATTACTACAGACAAACCTATAGACGAAGTGCAGAGTAATTCATCCATGACAAAGTAAAATAGAGTTCATCTGTCACTTACATCGGATGAATATTATACTTCATCTATTTGAATAAGATAAAGTAGAATTCCTCTACCATCTCCAACAGATGAATATGGAACAAAAGAAGAACATCATACTTTGTCTGTTCGTGCGGACAAAGCAGAGTTTGTCTATTGACCAATTTGACTTCATTTGTGCCTCCTAGAGTTCATCTGGATTTACAATAGACAATTCATATACATAAAGGATCGACTAATAGACAAATCTCGTGGAGGAATTCATTTAAAACTTATAACAAACAAAGCAGAGTTTGTTTGTCAATCAGATCAACTTTGTTTATGGCACCACAGTTCATCTATTATTTATAATAGACAAATTACTCTTATGAAGGATTGATTGGTAAATAATCTAATGAAAGAATTCATCTATAACTTATAACAGACAAAAGCAGATAGAGAGGCCGTGACTTATCAGAGGAAAAACTGATTTATGTGACTAGCATCTAAATGGCATATGCATTCATGCTTTAATTATATAAACTTATTTCAGTTACCATTTTTGATAATAAGCGGAGCTGCAAATTTTCAAGCTATGTCAAGTCAAAATGAGAAAAGACATTTCAGTAATATCTTATCTTCCTCTCTGTAAAAGAATGGTGATGTGGCAGCTCGAGACAAATCAGAAAGGCATGAACTCCAATGGTGGAAATCTCGATGGTCTTCTTCATTCATTATTGCTCTTGTTTCTACATCCAATGGAACCCATCTTCTCCAATAGTCAAAATTTTAAAAAATCTATTTAAGGAGAAAAGGTGGAATAATTCAAGGTGGTGAAGGAAAACATTTCAAATGATCTTAAACTTATGCGAATCTTTCCACCCATGACCAAGAGCTTAAACTGTCATCTATATTTTATAAGCTTAAATTTGCATATCCTTATGGCCACTAAGTTACATTTTGAGAAAATATTTTTGTATTACTAGAGATAAAAAGGATCTCATCTCCCCCTATGATTAAAGGTGCATTAGTTTCTGTTTAAACTGAAAAACTAGTGAGTTCGTGGTGAGCTCAGGAAAACCACATTGTATGAGTTGTTGGTGAACTCTAGAAAACTAACAAGTTTGCAGGTGATCTTAAAAAATAGTGAGATTCCTAGTGAGCTTATGAAAACTAGTAGAGTGCTAGGAGCACTATGTTTATGCCTCTTGGAGCTGGAATCCAGAAGAGTGTTGTGAACATTGTTTATGCCTCGTAAAGTTAAAATCTAAAAGAGTGCTGGGAGCACTTTTGTAATTTTCATTATATGGGATATAGTGGAACCAAAGGCACAATGGATTTGTGTTCTTAGAAGAGTGGATGTAGGGATGGGGTTCCCGAACCACTATAAACATTGTGTTGTTAGTGTGTGTGTGTGTGTGCGTGTGTTTGTTTATTTGCTTTATGTTTCATGCACTTTACCATTTTATTATTTATCTTACAATGCACTACACATAATCATGAAAAGAGGAAAATAGTTCAATAGGGGTTCAACAATGAATTTTTATAAACCCAATTCATCCCTCCCCTCTTGAGTTAAGCCATACTGTGAGACTCTATAAGTGGTATCAGAGTGGGCTAGATAAACAATTCTAGTGATCCATTTGGCTTAACTAATAACAACATCCTCGTGTTCTTTAAAGGATACTCCATCTCTCTACTTTCATGTTTTCAATGAATTGAATTATGTGTAATGGAAAAGGAGATTGGAAATATTTCTTATGGCCAAATGATCTTTATCTATGGAAAATTACCTATATTGGCATAAGCGAGGATGAAATGAGAGTAGAGCTAAAAATGTTGAAATCTCACTACACGCCCTCTGCCTTGCCATTTGCAAAAGATGTCTTAGCTTATAAGTTAATATGAGAAATATTTAGATAAGCCAAAGATAGATTACTAAGGGGTAAAACACTTCACACTCACACACTACTTATATTACAATTGAGTACAGGAAATCAAAGAAAGTAGAAAATATACTCCTGAAGAAAAAGAGAAAAAAAAAGGAGACTTAGTCTGAAGAAACAAAATGAAGACCTAATGAAATACCAAGTTCCTTCAAAATAAAGAGGAAAGGTAAGTGCATGTATGATACTCAAACTCAAACACTTTTATTGAATATGTCATTATCTAAATTTTGAAATTTTACTAGCGTGTTTCTTTCAACTCATTCTTTTGTTAGTAAGAATTCACGTTTAATCTCTTAATTACTTATTTCTATCTACTTACTTGTTTGTAGAGACAAGTTTATATATAAAACTTTTACATTTATTCATTTGTACATTAATAGAAATTAGAAATCATACTTAGAATTTTGATTATTTAACTGAACACTAATAGAAGTAAAGATTCATATATATATATATATGTATATGTATATATATATATAGTGTTGTCTATACATATTCTATTCATATATATATATATATATACATAGGAAGAACTCACACTAGGATAAATAAAACTCTGAAAAATATAAAGTAAAATTCTTGAGATAATTAGAAAGAAAGATAACATTCAAATAATAAATAACTTAAATAAGAATGCTCAAAAGACACATAATTAAAAACAAAGTAAAATAACAAAACAGAATGACTATGCTCAAAATCATATAGCCAAGTTGATCTAGCAAATAAGGATAACTGCTATTCACAACTGTGCTAATTCAAATAACTCAAAGATTGATTAAAGCATAATGCTTATCCTGGTTTTATTCATCAGAATTATTCTTTGCATACCGTCATCGTTAAAAAGACTCTTTTCACTGATAAATTGGCCATACATGTTCACATCCATTTGAGCTTATTAATGAAGAAAGAGTGCAAAAATTTCTTAAGCATATGCAAGAAAGCTTGAGTTGAGCATAAAAGAAGAATGAGAATAATTAAAAATCAAAACATTCTTCTCAACTCACAAATCCAAGCAAATGAGTCAACAAATTCAAGTTCCAGATGCAAGAAAATGATTGAACAAATCAAAACTATAACCCAAACAATATCAATCTTCAGATGCAACATCAAGACTTAACAATAGAAGCTAAATGATTAGTAAAGACTTGCAACAACACTTATGAGCTCAAATGAGAAATCCATAAAGGAAAGTGCCAAAAGAAATAAGTTATTAAAATTAATTATACTTTTCAATACTATATATTCTAGATGTCTTTGAATGAATTGTCTTGTATTTGAATTAATATGAGTTTACTACTTTAAGCTAAATCATTTTGAAAATCTTAATAAATCTTAAAATGATCAAAACTTGAACATCATTATAGTTCTAAGTCATAGTCAAGTCCGTTTGGAAAACTTCATAGTTTAAGGTTTCGAATAGGAATTCAATTCCTAGTCATTCCTTTTGTAATGATGATTATAGGCTTATCTCATAAATAAAAATTGATAAGTAAACACATAAATATAACACTCAAGATCATAACACAAAACATAAAAAGGAAGTTAAAATAGATTCTTTAAGAACAATAAAAACCCACCTGGTTTAGTATAATTAACAAAAGAAAATTAAAAACCTTTACTTCCTTAAAACCTCTATAATTGCCGATAACTCATCAATCCTGCCCTGAGCCTTAGATAAATCCTCCAAAGCTGCAATTGGACTCATGATATCCCCATAAGCTATACAATGACTAGTCAAAAGAAGACCTGAACAAGTATTTGACGTCTTAGCATGCCTCAATTCCTTCTTCAATTGCTTCACTTCTTCTTTCAAAAAGTAAATCCGGTCACTCCCCTCATTCCTTCCTTGCTCCATCTTTGTCCGTCTCTTAACTTCGTACATTGTCTATTCAATTAAATATCATAGACAAAGTAGAGAATACGTAGGGTCACAACCAGTTCCCAAGAAATACATTAGCTCTATGACTCAAATCTCAATTACCGTTTTCTTGGTAAAAACAATAGGAGAAATACATTGGCAACACAAATAAGGGATAGATCCTCCTACCTTAGAGACCCAAACAGAACCTAATAGGATAATGAATAAACTGTGCTTAAAAAATTGTTCATATTTGTTTTAATTACATATCCGATGCTTGAATCAATATAAGAATGCTTTAATGAAATATAAAACATAAATCACCAAGCATAAAACTTTGTAAAGGATTAGAAAATTAGAAACTACTGAGAATAAAATTTATACACAAGTATAAACAGTTATGATATTACATCAAAAAGGTTCAAACTATTTAAAGATACAAAAGAAAATAAAACTGTTTATTTGGCCAAAACATTAAAAACTGATTCCAACTCAACAAACCTTTCATGAGCTTTGGCCAACTCCATGTCTAAGTGTTTAATGCAATCTATGGTGTCCATATAAGCCATGGAGTTCTTGGTCAAGAGATGCTTAAAATGAGTTGTATTACTTCTAATGGAAGACAAGTCTTCCTTTAACTACTTGACTCTATCCTGAAGGAACAAAATCCTCTCTAAAGTCTTGAAATTTGTATCATCATCCTCACCTTGAATCAACCTTGAAGAGGAACTCGATGACACCATGAATACCCCAATGTGCACCAAAAGGTCATCTTCTCTCTAACTCCTCTATATGAGAAAAGAGAAAGAAAAGAGGTTCTCCACTTCCCAAGCAACCTGTTAACTTTGCCATTAATACTCCCAACCGTCTCTCTTAATAATAATTGCAGCTAGCCATTAAAACAAAAGAAGATGCACATTAAAACAAGAACCTAATAGAGAACCTATCAAGCTAAAACCATGCATTATTACTGTATTTACATAAAATCATTTGTTCAATATTAATTTTGTGTCCCAATATGATTTTGATGAATAATACATGCTTTATATAACTAAAGGGGGAAAGAAAATTGTATGATAATTATAACCTATAGGGGTAGAGAAAATTATGAGTTGATAAAGGCTCTAGATAACAGAGGAGAGAGAACAATATTCTAGGACTCTATGAAATAAGGAAAGAAGAACATAAAATTGTGAGAAAGATCATTTTATCAACCTTGAGCTAAAACTTTTTGATTCTGACAAAAAGGGGTAGAGAAATGTGGGAGAATTGTGAACAAATAAAAAGGGGGAGAGTGACAAAAGGATTGAATCCCATAGGATTATATAAGTTAGATATTCAGGGGGAGATTAAGAAAAAATTATAGTTTTTAATAACAAGTCCTTAAAGTTTTATCATCATAAAAAATGAGGGGATTGTTAGGATTATTATATATAATTTTGATGATAAAAAAACTTGTAAAACAATATGTGTACTTAAATCCTTAACAATCATATGCATAATTATGATTTAATAAACATTAATTGATATGAATACATAATCATGAATGTTTAATTATGCAAGCATACATCTTTTATCTTATGGTGTGCTTAGCATTATTACTCATTTATTAATACCTTAATTTGTTGAATCATACTTAGCACCATACCCGATTAAGCTTATCCTTGCTCTACAACATGTTAAAATCACATGCGGATAAAATAATATATCTGAAAGCTAACAAAGTAGCAACTGCAAAAAACTTTTAAGTGCAGGATCAAAATCATCTGCAACCAACTGCCACCACTATCTGCTATATTCCAAAGGGATTAAACTACTGAAACTCATGGAAGAAGAAGAAGAAGAAATCAAGGCTTCGAAGATGTGCTATAACAAGCTTGCTTTGTTTGTTAAAACCAAATAGAAAACTTCCAGAGAGAAATGCAAATGACAAAAGTAGTTAAAGACGAAGCTATGGTTAGGTAGCATAAAGTTATTCCAGAAACTTGAACTATCTATATCGACCAGACAAAGTAAGAAGAAGTAATTTGGTCAAGCTATTAGATAAATGAAGAAAGAAGGAACAGTCGCCCAAACAATCATGCACAAAGGGAAGAAAACTTTATTTGACCAACAAAGTTAGAAGAATGGATTCATCTAAGGATAAAAAGGCAAGATGAATAAACAAAGGAGTGTAACTTCAGTTGAGCCAAGATAGATAAATTAAGACCGAAGAAAGCAAGAAGTTGCATAGACAAACTCTATCTATTACTCAAAAGATGCAAAACAAATAAGGAACTTGACTTTGTCTGCAAGTTTAAATTCATCTGTTACTTATTATAGACAAAGTGAAAGACAAAGTAGAGGTTGCATAATGAGGATAGATGAAGCCGCATAGACAAAGAAATTTCAATGCATAGGCACATTAACCTATAACTTACTACAGATAAACCTATAGATGAAGTACAGAGTAATTCATCCAAGACAAAGTAAAGCAGAGTTTGTCTGTCACTTACATCAGACGAATATTATACTTCATTTTTTCAAATAAGACAAAGCAGAATTCCTTTGCCACCTCCAATAGACAAATATGGAATAACACAATACTTCGTCTCTTCATGCAGAAAAAGCAGAGTTAGTTTGTCAACCATTTTGACTTTGTCTACACCACCCAAAGTTTTTTTGTATTTACAAAAGACATCATATCCATGAAGGATCGATTGACTAACAAATTTCCTAGAGGAATTCATTTAAAACTTATAACAAATAAAGTAGAGTTTTTCTATTGATCAGAACAATTTTGTCTATGGCACCATAATTTGTCTATTATTTACAACAAACAAATCACTCTTACAAAGGATCAACTGTTAAACTTATTTTGGTCATCATTTTTAGTAACAAGCGGAGCTGCAGGTTTTCAAGTTGTGTCAATTCAAAGTGAGAAAAGACATTTCAGCAACAACTTCTCTTCCTCTCTATAAAAGGATGATGATGCAGCAACTCAATTTATTCATTATTGCTCTCATTTCTGCATCCAACGGAACCCATCTTCTCCAATGGTCAGAATTTTGAAAAAGCTATTTAAGGAGAAAAGGTGGAATGATTCAAATTGGTGAAGGAAAACATTTCAAATAAGCTTAACCTTCTGCAAATCCTTCTGATGAGAATGCAAAATGTCATATTTTATTCTCCTAATACTTCATCTTTTGCACCTATTTGATTCCTAAAT